>CM035787.1:15061474-15133974 GCA_020466265.1 Siphamia tubifer | reverse complement strand
ACAAAACCCGTTGCCATGGGCAGCGGGCGTTAACGGCACAGCGGGCGTTAACGGCGCAGCGGGCGTTAACGGCGCAGCGGGCGTTAACGGCGCAGCGGGCGTTAACGGCGCAGCGGGCGGTTATTGGAAAAATCCGCCCACTGACATCATTCAAAGTGAACGGGAGCTGCCGTAACATTCTAGAGGGCCGTAGAATAAAAAGAAAAAAACAAATGTGAGTCATGTTTATGTGATTGTTCTAGTGCTGGACAGAAGTGTGACACCCAGACAGACGCCACTCATGTGTTTCCAGTTTTTCTATGCGCTGACCGTCTCTATCAGCCTCTTGTTACCACAGCGGCTCCTCTCTGCTCACAGCTCTGCTTTGGCTGAATAGCTGATACAGACTCTCAGCGTGGCTGTGTCTGGCTTGGGCTTAGCGGGACATATCTCTGCCTGCTCTTCTTTGACCACAGACGGCACTCACTGGCCGAGTCTAAGAGCCAGCCCAACTGCTCTATTCTGAGCTGCATGCATGGTTAGCCTGTCTGGAAGAGACAGATAGCCTGACACAACACCGCCACCGCTACTGCTGCTGCCTCTGTGACGTACAGGAAGACACAGAGGATGGAATTATGAATAAAGTCGTGTCTACTGACTTCATACACGAAGTAGCCGAAAAGGAAAACACACACAAGAGGCACGAAAATAACAAAATTAGAATTTGATCTCAGGGTACGTGACAAAAGATGTAAGACTATTAATCATTCTGTAATTAATAGGTAGCTCGATAAAGGTTAGCCACCTTTCACTTGTGTTAGATGTATAGTGTTCAAATTCATTTCCAAAGGCTATTTCATTATTATTTGCTGTGAATACATTGAATTGATTTAAAAAAAGAACATATTCATATTTAATATACGGTGTACTGTACTTCATGCTTTCAGTCTTTACAGCCCACTCATTTTAATTTCAGTTGGAAATGAAATATTGAAAAAATGATGTTTGCATTTTCACTCCAGGGTGAGGATGAAGAACTAGTATTTAATTTGAGTAAAAACCTTCACTTTTTGAGATATTTCAAGAAAAGGAAAAACAATAAGCAACATGTCAAAGCTGCAAAATGAATTTGTTCAGGTGGCCTTGGTGTAAATTTTGTCGTGCTACCCCTTTTACGTGATGGAAAAATGTAACAATACTGAATCTGAGAAATAACTGTGTTTTCAGTTTGACTGTTAGAATTCATAATAAAACAATATGACATGTCTGCCAGGAAGAGGAACTGGACGTGCTAATGATGGAGACAACATGTTAGTGAAATGACCCCTATGTTCACCTGACCTAATACTGTGCCAGTTCTTTCTGTGCGGTTACATAAAAGGACTGGTCTGTATCCCACTATTTCCTCCATGTATCGAGGAACTCAAGAGCACTGACGCTCTGGAGAGTGTTATCTACTGTACAACATACTGCAGTGAGTGTAGCAGAAACGATGTGTGCTGCATCACACCTTCAACATTTGTAATAACCTTGGAACATTATAAAATTAAAATCGCTGAGATGTTTAAAAATTTAGATTATGTCAAATAAATCATGTGACCATGTAGTCACTCCGATATGGACATTGAAAAGGATAATGATGTGTGTTTTTTTTTGCACTGTTTGTGTGTGCATGTATATATGAATATATATATATATATATATATATATATATATATATATATATATATATATATATAAAATGTTGTGGAATAGCCAATGAGAAGCGTTGTGGGTGGGGCAGAGAGAGAGAGAGAGAGAGAGGGGTACAGACAGTTTTTGGGAGCGGAGAAAAAGAGTTAAATGTACAGAGTGTGACCGGCGACCGGAGCAGGTGTTGTCCCGTTCTTGGAAATAAATGTTCAAAATGAAACTCACTGAAACCGCTCCTTGTGTTCTAAGAACCTGCAGAGGGAAGTTAACCCCGGGGTAAAATACTTACTTTGGCCCTGGAGATTCTGTACGAGAGAACGGCATTTTCCCCTGATTTCCTGACTACGGTTAGGATAACGTCAGGAACGGTTAATAATAAGTTTACAATAATAACACAAAAAAGAACGAAAAAGTTAATTTTGGGATCCATGAACTTCTACTCCATAATTAGGAAGAATCAACGATGAACTGATCTAATTCATATTGAGTAACTTGAACTGAACTTTGAACTAGTTCCTAATTAAGGTGAACTTTCCCAACACTGTATACATATATGTCTATATATACACACACACACACACACACACTGTAACTGCCAACTAATACAGGGTGTACCCCACCTTCGTCCATTGCAGCTGGATTAGGCCCCCAGTGACCCCTGTGACCCTAGTGAGGTTAAAGCGGGTTCAAACAATGAGACAAGATAAGACACACACTGTATATATTTATATATTTATGTATAATTTGATTCTGTTTAGTGTATTTACACAGATACACAGACTGCATCCTACATATGACAGTGCCCTTATACCAGTCATAAAATAAAATAATACATTATATACATTGTGGGCTGGATCTACTAAAGGTTTGCGTGTACAACAATATGTGCAAACTCATTTCACATACAAATATATGTACAAACTGATTTACTAACACTTCACACTAAAGGGTGCATCTTTCAAACGTGCAAAATAAGGCATCGTTGATCCACTTAGTACATTTACCACAATGAATATGCAATACGTGCAGTTACAGGGAGGAGAATATGTAAATGTATTAATTTAGCATGTGCAAAGTAATTTATCAAACTCCAAAGAAACTGTGTCTATATTTAACATGTCTCAAAGGTAGGAGCAAACGGTTTGGATGTGACATCGAAACAATGAAACAGAGAAGGCATTTTTGGAATAATGTAGAAATACTTGTTCAAACACGTTGCCTATCTATTCTTGTCATTTTGGACTGTTGGAGGAAGTCAGAGCAAATTTGGATCAATCCATGAAATGAGGTCATGCGACACCTGCAATGACAAAACTCCTGGGAAGTTTACATTTGTTTGCATCTGAGTTATTCCAGCGTACGATAACTATTACAGTTGTGTTCTCATGCTCCTGTTTTTCAGTCCTAAATGCCACGCTATGGTCAGGTTTTGTTCATGTCGGTGGTCAGGTTTATTAGGTTTCCACCCACTCAAACCTCCTTGAATGAGTCTAAACAAGGCTTCATTTAAGTGTTTATTTGCTTCATCTACGTACAATTCTAATTATATAACGACAAATTTGTGCTTTCATCTTTCCAAACAGCTCCAAACAACAACAACAACAAAAAAAAAAACACACAAAAGCCTCATTTAAATAGGTGTGTCTCTAACACATTTACAGCCATTGACATTTACATAATCACTCTGTAAATCACCCAGTTCAACCCACATGCAAAATTCTAGATTTCACACACAAATTACGACATGGAAATTGGGATCTTAGTAGACCCCTATATATACACAATAAAAAAACATTAAATCAACAATTTCACTAGTCAAGAACACTGCACAGTAAGATATATGATAAATATGGAATACATTTTGCAGAAGGAGTCATTCATTTGGGAACTTTATTTCATGTTTCAGCTGTAAAAGGTGTGATACCCAATTACTTTTTTTCCATTGCCCTTAAATGTGCTTTTTGATTACAGCTTTTGCCATTTGTGACAGGTAATAAAAAAGACCATTTAACTGGAGCATTCATATTTTGTTGGGCACAGATTGAAAATCTTCAAATATCACTGTGGTGTGGGTGCATTAATGCAGGGCAGGTCCAGAGAGCTCTAGTGGACCAGATGTCTGAGAAGGACCAGTCATCTTAAATGAGGCCCACAGTCCCAAAATGTGGTCAGTTGTCTGATTAATTCCCATTTTTATGTCTTCTTCTGGACACAAATTGTTCCACTTGAGATGCATATCATTGTTACTATATATCTCATACTCTAGTTTTCCTGATATTGTAAAACTTTTTTTCTTTGTTCAAATGGTCAGTGTGAAAAAAACCAAAAAGTAAAAGCACCAACATAAAGGTTACATGTTTCCATAGACGCAGTCCATGGAAGAAGCAGAATGGAAACTCCCACATGAACATGTTGAAAAGGTTTTATTCACTTTGATTTTTGTTTCAAAATCTACTGCAGAGCAAACCTCTGTTTTTCTCAGTCATGTCCTGGAATGTGTAGCTTTTGTGGATGTTATGTTGCTACTTGATAAAAAAAAAAAAAATAACATTACTACAGTAAAGTTACTTGATTTATAAAACAGCAATGCTACGGTCAAGCTACCGGAAAATATAGTTAATTAATAATAGCTATTAGTGATTAGACGCTACTGCCCATCACTGGGAACAATACTTGGCAGATTACAGTGATTTAAAGATGAATGTTATTGCAGTATATCACAAGTCTATGGGGTGTCCAACAACTCCTTTACACCACTGTATATAACAGGATTAAAAAAATAAAAAAATTGCAATGTCAAGTTCATATTGAAATGAATGGTGATTGACTGAAAATGTACAAACGACTGTACCAGATGACGACAAACAGAATACAGACAGGTACCTACAACTGCACTGCACAGAAACAAGGCAGGGGCTTGTCATCAGTAGTTAAAACAGCATGTCCAGGCGAACTGTGCACGACACAGCAAGTGCAAATGTCTAAAATATAATGTGATACAACTTTCAACTGTGTTTAGTCACCTGCTCTCTTTGTACTACATTGTTCCCTTAGATGTGCAGCCATGTACCATTTAAAAAGGTTGTTATTCTGACTTTATGGAACCACTCTGGTGTCGCAGATTTCTGTAAGCATTGTGTGTGTCCTGTAGAGCACATTTTGTATCCCAGCAACCACAGTGAGGACAAGAACACGGCTGTTTTAGCTAAATTTAAAGAGATGTAAGAATGAAAACAATGTCTCTCTCTCTCTCTCTCTCTCTCTCTCTCTCTCTCTCTCTCTCTCTCTCTCTCTCTCTCTCTCTCTCTCTCTGTGTGATGACAGAGACTCTTGTTATCTGGAGGAGACCTTGGGATGCTTTGCATGCTTTAGTCTGTTCCTGGTTCCATGCTCTTTGTTGAATGTAAACAACAAGTTTTTAGACATTAATAATTTCTCCTACATGTAATTTCCACTTCCCAGCTCTGTCCTTTCCAATTCATCCAGACTGGCTCTTTACTAGGGAGGACTAAAAGTGCAAAAATGCAATTGATAAATACAGCATTAAATATGTCATGAATGAATACAAATTGGAATTAAATAGATAAATGTGTCATTAATTCATTAAAATACCAATTCATTTTAGGTAAAAAAAAACAAACAAAAAAAAACAACCATATATTATTTCACAAGTTGATTGATTAATTAATTAATTATTACCTCATGGCCCTTGTGTGGATTGTGACTTTATTTTGTCCGTCAACCTCGCCAATCAATGTCAGTGGGCGGGTCTTAACAGCTGATTGGTTCCCCTGCACATTAAGTCAAGGTAAATAGATTCCAGATAAAATATTGATGCAGAGTGTGTGAACACATTCCCATACACTGGGTGGTGCTATTATTAACCTCTACATTTGTTTGGATACTTTAGGAAACTAAACTTTATTGGCAACTGATAATTTTCACATTCACGCGTCGAGATTACATATAAAGTCAATGGAGCGGCGTGTTGGAGCGCAAACACTGGAGATGAAAATATTTATCTTTTCATGCAAATTTGCGTGACGCCATGCTATGAAAGCCAATCAGTATTGAGATGCTGCTAACATCGTGATGGTGTATGATGGTCGGACCGACCCGGAAGGCAGCAGAAAGAAAAACTGAACCTGAAATACCGTTGAAATCGGGCTTCATTCAGACGGACTTCCTGGAGGAGGTGATTTAATTCCCAGTGCTGCAGGCGCTTCTGCAGAATCGGGTGAACCCTAAAGCGACAGCATCTGGCCCTCAGACATATGGGACCTCCAGAGCAGGTACAGAGCAGTAACCTAAGTGATCTGAGCCATTGACGACAGACTGAAATGACGGGACAGATTTTGTTTATCCAGCGTCCAGACTCAGGCGTTGCGTGTTCGGAGTGGCCGTGAAATGTACAGCATCCAAACTCATGGCGCATCATAGGCGTATATGCGTAAATTCGCATGTGGTGTCACTGTAGCATGAGGGTTGCCACATCTGTCTGACAAAAAACCTGGACATTTCAAACTTGATCGACCTTTTTGCTTGTATGCAATGACATCTTTCATTTAGTGTCCAGGAATGTTTTTTTTTTTTTGTTTGTTTTTTTTGTTTTTCCAGGACAGACCATTAACAACCAGGACAATTTGAAAAAACTGGGACAGGTGGAAACACTACTCTCAGTGTAGTGGATTTGACTTAGTTAGCACCGCCCTTCAACTTTGATGGACGAGGTTGACAGATAAAATAAATTCATGAGCCACTGCAACACAAGGACCATGAAATAGTTATTTAATGAGTGAAATGACCATATGTGACCCTCCAGCACAAAACCAGTCACTTGGGTCAAATTTTAGAAATTAAGATTTTATATTTATCTGAAAGTTTATTAAAAATGCTTGCGTGGCACTGATTCAACCAATCAGAGGCTGTTTTTCAACATCGCCATAGCAACAAGGCTTTGTTCTGAGGCCTCCCATTGGGTGAAATATGTAATTATGTAGAATTATATTTAAGGGTTGCCTAGAGGGAATCCTGATCTTTCCAACGGTACTAAACATGACGGGGAAATATCTAAAAGCTGTGTTTTGAGTTGATTTTTCTTTGTTTTAGACTTAATTACTGTCAGAGTCAGTTGTTGTTCTTCCAAAAAGGCATGATATGAAACACTTACAGGAGGAATTTGACAAAAACTCATAGTTAGAAGTGTTCAGGACACATTTTACTTGGATTTTATGCATAAACTTTAAATTCAAACATCTTGACCCATTATTTTATTTTTGTATTTGAGGCTATACTGCTGTGAGACTGAACCACTGGTTTTGTGCTGGAGGGTCATATATATTAATGTTTTTTTTCAATTCAAATGAATTGGTAATAACACATTTAATAACACATTTATCTATTTAATTCCAATTGTAATTAATGACATGACAATGTATTTATTGATATAATTTTGCCACTTTTCTGCCACAGTAAGTCAAATGTTATGGAGACATACAGTAATATTTAGCAACATGAATAAATAAATGTTTCTCTCAGTTGTAAGATGTAGCCAAAAAGGTTTTCGAGTAAAAAGCTGGTCACTGTAACCAAGCTGAGCAAATCTCCTCTTATGGTATTAAGACGTTAACTTCGTGGCCAGCTACTCTGGGATGTTATCACGGGATAAGAAGATTAGAGCCTCTAATATTCTTATGTGCATTAAAGCATGTGCCATGCAAGGTGGTTATTTTCATGATGCAATTTCTTACAGCTGAAACAGTTTTATATATATATATATATATATATATATATATATATATATATATATATATATATATATATATATATATATATATATATATATATATATATATATATGTATAAGCACTTCAGAGCATCTGGTGAGCTTTAAACTTCATCTGATGATGAAACATTAATTCTTCTCAAGTATCACTCACATGTCTTATCATACACGTATTAATTTCAAATGTATCACAAATCTAAAAGTGCAATAAATAACTAGACACTATATGTATAAAATTATTCAAATACATTGAATTCTTCTTTCTTTTATAACAAGGGTCTGGGATACAAAACATCAACAACAAATGTCATATTTTTATTGTGATAAACATTCCATAATAATATTGTCTGCCTCCTCCATGTCCTCTTTCATGCTTTACAGTTCTAACAGTGTGTAAATAATAATAATAATAATAAAAATTATAATAATAATTTCACAATGTGATGTTGTGAACACATGCTTGAAGTTACTGTAAATGTTGTTTTACCCATAATGCATTGCAATATAGAATTGTTAGACCAAAAAGCTACTATAATGTTGTTTACCATAGAAATTAAAGAAATGTGTTGAAGGAGCCATGATATGTTCCAATATTTGTGTCCATGTAGTAGCGTTGTCCCCGACCAAGGATTTTCTTGGTTGACTAGTGGTCCTGATTTAGCCTGAGTAATATTTTAAAAAATGCTGCTGCATCTATGCACATTTACCAATAATGCCTTCATGCAGTTTTCATCCATTCGTCCGTTGACTGGGTAACAAGAAAAGTCAACAAATCTTTAGGTATTATAAGAAGGGTTAGGGATCATGTTGATTCAAAATGCACACTTGGCTTGTACTATAGTTTAATTTATGCATATCTATCATGCTGTAATATGGTGTGGGCAAGCACTTTTAAATCCACATTAAATAAAATATTGCTCTTACAAAAGCGATTTGTTCGAATTGTAACCCATTCTAAGCCATTAACCTCATCTGCTAATCTATTTTTATGATTAAATATATTAAATATTTATGATATTAACATTTTTCAAATTTGTGTTTTTATGTACAGAATTCAGTGTAATCAAAGTACCCTTCCTGAGCATTTCCTTTTGTATTTTACAACCAATTCTACAGTCCATAAATATAACACTCGTCAAAAACAACATTTCCATATGTCAAAATGTATCACAGCAAGGGCACAGTTTAGGATCCAATATAGAGGGTGTAAAGTGTGGAACCAATTTTCTCATGTTGTTGGAGTTAGTACATCTGAGTTATTTTTTAAGAAATCCTTAAGGAAATCAATTATGTCATTTCATTGATATTTTAAAAAAAAAATTTATTTATGAATTCTGTGTCTATATTAAGTATTTGTGTTTATAAGGTGGAGGCTTTAAAATAATCCATTGTTGGCTTTTTGCCTCTCCCTGCACTTTAATTGTATTTATTGCTGTATTCTTTTTTTATCTTTGTTTTGTGTGTGTTTAATAAAGAAATAAAAAAAATAAATAAATCCATGCAGGCATTTTAAAAGTACATAGTAAATGTTATGTTGTCTTATTGCCTGAACTACACATACAAATACATACAGCGATGTGTGACTAACAATATTGTTTCTGGTTGATGTAAATATTAGCCTACACAAAAATAATTTGACTGCTCAGTTTTTAGTGACCATAAGTAGCCTAACGGTTAATTTTACGAGCACACAGACACACACTCCAAATCTGCCGTCTGTTCACATGTGCAAATGATTTCAGATTCTGGGGTAGCTAAGCTAGTACGCTAGTAAGCCACGGGGTAGCTAGGCTTGTACTTACATGTTTGAGGTGGACAAATGAAAGACAATTTTATTTATTTATTTTTTTTTTGCAATGTCTGCAAGTAACCCTCGTTGGGTTATCTTTGTTCTTTTCAAAATGATCCCATATTTTCAAGTTCCTTCCAGACATGGACGTGTGAGTCAATGCCGTCCATCTGTGTTAATAAATCACCAACAGTACATTAGTGTCACAATTTCCTTTATCATGCCCTTCAAATTAAAAGACCTCCAGCCTTTTGACAGGTTTTTTTATTTTTTTTATTTTATTTTTTCCTGTGACCAATCGACCAATGGAATTTTGATCGGCTAATTATTTTTTGATTAAACAATACTTAGTTGATTATCTGCCAGCAGCCCTACCGTATAGTTTATAATAACTCCAATTAGCTGTTGATTTGATTTTTGTATAAGTTAAAGCTCAAGCATCAACAAAAAGACATTCAAAGTTTGCATTTTGAGCAAAAAATGTGAAAACGAGGTGAAATTGTCCAAAGTCAGTGGGCAAACAGCGCTCACTGCTGCAGCGTCCTGTCACTAGACAACTGTCAATTAGGCGTGAACAGAATCAGCCAAATCCACTGTGTGTCTGATAACAAGTTTTCAGTTTTGTGATATTTATATGGCTTGGAATAAATAAACAAACTGCCTTACAGTCACCATCAAACTGACACCAACTAGTGAGAGGGAAGCTGACAGCTGGCTGCAGATTCATGTCATTGGCCAAGAGTTGAAAACATATGCATCATGTATCCATGACTCTGTCTCCATCCAAGTGAAACCTTCAAATGGACAGTAGCTACTGACATAAAATATTCTACCTTATTTGTTGTGTTTCAGGGAGGGGTTTTTTTTGTGTGTTGTATGTTCTTATTAATTGACGTTTAACTTTCTGGAAATCATGAAAACTATAGAAATCACAAAATTATGATTTCTTGGACAAAAAAATTCTTCTTCTTGTGATATTTTAATTAGAGCTGCATGATATATTGTTTGAGCATCGACATCACAATGTACATCTGTACAATAGTCACTTTTTTTATTTATTTGTTTAGATTTTTTATTTAAAAATGGTATTTATTTATTTATTTATTTATTTATTATTCATTTGTTTTCTTTATTCATTTATTTATTTTTCATTTGATGAATTTCTTTTTTATTATTTAAAACATTTTTGTTGTTTTAAAAAAATTTGTTTTATTCATTCATTTATTTATTCATTTTTAATTATTGATTTTCTTTAATTATTTCAGCTACAATAAAGATGACACTGAAACATATGCTCTGTGTGGACGACTAATCTGTTTGACAGTTTGCGTCGGCACCACACAGTTGTTATATATTCCTGAGTATTTTGTCATAACACAATATACAGTATACGGCAGGGTTAAAAAAAATTGCAATGTCCATTTTATATATATCACGCAGCCCTAATTTTAATTGTGAATATTTTACTGCATTCGTATGGCATAGAAAAGAAATATTTTATATATTCTGTTCTTATTGTATTTCATTTCAATTTAATTTTTAGAGCACTGCCTCACAGGGCTGTCACATAAACAGTAGATGAAGGAAATGTATTGATATCCAGGGCGTCCTTTGTCTTTACCTCAGTGATTTCCAACTTTTTTTTTTTGCCTTTGACCCCATTTTAACATCATTCCGTTAACTCCAGAAACTAAGACATTCTTTTTTCTTGTTGTTGTTGTTGTTGTTGTGCTAAAATGTATTTGTCATTGATCATATGATAGTTTGCTATACTATGTTGCAAATAAAAGATAATGTTTGACAACATTTAGTCAGAAAATCCAAGTGTAGATTAAACTGCACAAAGTGAGAATTAGATTTTCCTTGGTCAGGATATGTACAGTCAGCTCAGCTTGTATTTACAAGACTGATAATTAATACTGAACAAACAATAACTCATTATGAAACTGACCACAGTGAAAATTTGACAGATAAACAGAACCACAGGCGTTCATTTTCAGACTCTGTTTGTCATGTCTTTTATGGATTGTCTCTGTCAACTCACTGCACAGTTGTTTTATTATTAAGGATTTTTATTCATTTATTTATATTTTATCCATTACTATGAATACTATTGAATTCAAAATGACCCCTGTGACCCCAAGGTTGAAAAATAACACCTGAGACCTTCCTTCTCGGCAAAGAAAATCTCCAAAAACCCAGTAGGAAAAAAGGAACCTCAGGGAAAACCACAGTGAAGGAGAGGTCTCCTCCTATGGACGGACAGGCAGGTTGCTATTTAAATCAATATATATCATAAAGCATTCATAAAATTGAATAAAAAAAAAAAAAAAAAAAAAAAATAACATTAGACTTTTTGGCTTTATTGCCCAGCTCTGGTCAACACTAATGGAAATCATTCCATGTCCCAGAGTAAAAATACAGAGTTGAAAATGAAAGAGGGCTGATCATGCACAAACACATTTGCCAGAGGTTTATTGATCATCCTGTTAACCTTCAAAGTCCTCAAGGCACCAGTGAACAAGAACGTCTACTGATCTAAAATGTTTAAGAACTTCTGAACCACTAATTCTATCAATACACATTAATAATGCAGGTCAAATGTAGTTTCTCAACTTTTCAGCTACATCATATATGATGAGTTTGGACATTTAGAAGCTCTGTACTGAACATGAAAACTCTATCATCTTCAATTCAATAAAAACATTTAGTTTGATAAATGAAAAAAAAATATTCTACACAACCAATAAATCACCCTTATGAAACAAAAATATAAGGCAATATATTTGAAAATAGAATGCATTATATTCAGTATATTCCCATTTACATGTATGGAAAAGTAGGAAAATTATCAAATATACTACAATTTAAGATTTGATCATATATTGACAAAAACATATATCGCACTGAAGACAAAAGCAAGATGCATCCATATATTATTAAGTGTATTAATAAATATATATTAACATATATGGGTTCATACATTGTCATATATGTCTCAATATATGGAAAGTGGGAATTCCTTTTGTATTTTTAAATATATTGTAATATACTGACACACTACATTTTCTGTACATTATATATATATATATATATATATATATATATATATATATATATATATATATATATATATATATATATATATATATATATATATTCTTCATGTTCAATTTCAGGCAGTAATATATTGATAGTACATGGAGAAATATATTTGTTTCATAAATGCAAATAAAGGAAAGCACCTCATTCTGACTGAAAAAAGCTAAATTCATAAGGTAATATAATAAATGATGGTAAATCACTTAGGGAAGTTTGGAGATAAGATTTTATTTGGAACAGGTGGCTAAAAGCATGTCTATAAATCAGTTTGAGCGGAAAGAGAACCTAAATGAACAAATTTAGAAGTGAGTTTGATAGAGCCAGACAAGGGGAAAGAAACTCCCATCATGCCTTGGTGCTGTGTTGAAGTCAAATGGAAGGGGGAAGTCTTTACCATTTCATATACTTTGACACTAAACAGCCGGGACAAGGACCCATCAAATCCCCTGCGCTGCTGGTGACAGGGGGACGGAAGTCGAGTGGCAAAGTGACAGGTGTTTAGCTGAGACTAGTGAGACTTTAGCATCGGACAGAGCCCCGAGGACACGCACAGCCCTCCTCCAACCACATCAAGAAAAGTGCTGACACAGAGATAATGAGCAGAAAGGCTGACCGCAGAGATAGGACCACAAAAACAACGATCAAAGAAGTCACATTGGAGGGGGGGGGGGGGGGGGGGTAAGGTGAGGGACCGGTAGCTGATGATTTTGTTTTGCTAGGAGCAGAGATAACATGTCAACAGCTTCACTTATTGATTCAGAGTGAGGCTGGGACATTCCCTGAAGGTTTTCTGACCAACATGTTCTCCATCTTCCAACTCCCAACACAAGCACCTGCTCCTGAGCTAAATTATATTTTGATGTTTCTCACTGGCCTCACCTGAATTCTCAAACAATAGCAGTTTTTTTCTCTTTACTTTGTGTTTGAAACTAACATACACATCATCCCTGTATACAGTCTGTTACACAATGTTTTAGAAAGTATCTGCTTCACACATTAAATGTGTTAAATCTTATAATACTTTAATAAGATGAACCACAAAACAAATGACTTTATTGTTGGTTAGTTCATGTTTTTAATATATATGATGGTGTGTTTTTCCACATATATGCTGGTTTAGTGGCTGAGATCAGCAAAGCATTTTTGTTGCCGACTGGTATATTTTTTAATCCGTGTATCATTAGTTTTTTCAAAATGAAACCAAAAATAAGATAACGAAAAAACAACTAATTTCGTCATTATTTGTTACCAAAATCAAAATGAAAAAATGGATAATGATCTATTTTTAATTTTTTTAATTCGTGCCTCATAGCAAGAAGGACCCTGGTTCGAATCCCACACCAGACCTTTCTGTGGGAGTTTGCATGTCCTCCCCGTGTCCGTGTGGGTTTTCGCCGGGCACTCCAGTTTCCTCCCACCATCCAAACACATGCACTGACAGGTTAATTAGTTAATCTAAATTGTCCATAGGTGTGAATGTGAGAGTGATTGTTTGTTTATATATGTTCAACCCTGAGATGAACTGGAGACTCAAACAGGGTGTACCCCGCCTTCACCCATTGTAGCTGGATTAGGCCCCCTGTGACCCCTGTGACCCTAGTGAGGATAAAGCGGGTTCAGATAATGAATGAATGAATCATTGAAAAAACCGATAACAGACGTTTCCCGTTTTATCCATTTTGACCTGAAGCAAGTTGAATAAACAAGAAATGAATCTTAACAACCAAAAGAAACATGTCCATCAGACATGAAGATCATTATGGTATGATTAAACAACTGTTTGTCAATGGAAAAACACATGCAGAGATTTGTAACACATTAACACAGTTAACTATTCAGAGATCCTCGGAAATGTCGGTGAGAATTCTGTGCTCAACACTAACTCAGGTGTAAATGACATATGTCAGATGCAGAACTGGAAACATATATTCAGGTCTTAGTTTCCCGAAAAAGGACAGGTTTCTATATTTGCCACTGTGGGTCACGGGTTTATTCAACTGGCTTCAGGTCAAAATTGGATAAAACGGGAAATGGCCGTTATCTGTTTTTTTCCATTATTCATTTAAACACAAAAACGAAAAATGAAAAACGGATCGTTATCTGTTTTTTCATTTTGGTTTTGGAAACAAATAGTGAAGAAACAAGTTGTTTTTTCATTGTTTTATTTAGAAAAACAAATGAACGAATGATACACAGATTCTTTTTGTTTCTATTGTGGTCATTTTCTTTTTTTTGTTGTAATTTTCTTTCTATTATTGGTTTTCAGTCAATATTATCTTGGAATTTTACAAAATTTACATAAAAAACCACACACATAAAAAGCACAAAAACATCTGCAAACAGGGGAGTACTGACAGAAATTGTAAAAATATACAAAGCAATCCAAAATGTATAAAAAAGTTAATAAGTACACTGCTCTGAATTATTTTTTTTAAGAAGTATCCGTTTCAGACATTAAATGTGTTAAATCTGATATATTTTGATAAAATTAATCATAAAGCAAATGACTTTAGTGTTGATTAGTTCATGTTTTTAATATACATGTTGGTGTGTTATTCCACATATATGCTGGTTTATGTACATGTATACAATGGATTAGTAAATATTCCACTAGAAAAAACCTGTAAAGTGAATGGATCATAATGTGCAGACAGTGTTTGGAAGTAGATCTGAGACTAATATTCCTTTGGACTAAAACATATTCTCTTGTTCATTTGAAGGTCTGTACTGTCCCGGCACAGGTTGGTGGACTCCGCACAGTGTTCATTTCATGCAGTGCAGGCCACAGCGCGGTCAGTTTGGTAGTTTGGCAGACCGCAGTGTCCCAAGATGGGTGTAGTGGCGCACCCCTGGGAAGTGACCACTGATTCCACCTGGCAGAGTGACAGTTTCACTGACTTAGACCGTGCCGACAGTACGCCAAAAGCTCTGCCAGCTGAAACCAGGTCTACTTCTGGTGCGAGGGGAACACAGCCAGTTGAGTGGCAGTTTGGTTGACTGACACACAGAGCGCACACGTTACCACAAGGTCACAGGCAGGTTTCCAGAGTGTCAGACACATTTTAATGCAATAAATAATCCCAACAATCACTATTCAATGTAACGATTCAATGTAACGATTCAATGTAACGATTCAATGTAACGATTCAATGTAACGATTCAATGTAACGATTCAATGTAACGATTCAATGTAACGATTCAATGTAACGATTCAATGTAACGATTCAATGTAACGATTCAATGTAACGATTCAATGTAACGATTCAATGTAACGATTCAATGTAACGATTCAATGTAACGATTCAATGTAACGATTCAATGTAACGATTCAATGTAACGATTCAATGTAACGATTCAATGTAACGATTCAATGTAACGATTCAATGTAACGATTCAATGTAACGATTCAATGTAACGATTCAATGTAACGATTCAATGTAACGATTCAATGTAATGATTCAATGTACCAATTCACTGTAATGATTCAATGTAACGATTCAATGTAACAATTCAATGTAATAATTCAATGTAACGATTCAATGTAATGATTCAATGTAACGATTCAATGTAACAATTCAATGTAACGACTCAATGTAACGATTCAATGTAACAATGCAATGTAATGATTCAATGTAACAATTCAATGTAATGATTCAATGTAATGATTCAGTGTAACATAATCAGCACATATACATCTCTACATTGACTGTTCCGTCACATTTGATGACAGATCAAATGCGTTTTGGCACGCGTAATGGAAACGCAACATGAATTAATTACCAGCTGAAACTAATGAGCCAACATCTCTCTCAGCCGACCACAACCAGCTTCGGCATCAGACACTGAGAATATATTCTGCATCTCTTGTCTTAGAATATTCAAAGAAAGACAGAGACAGAACGAGAGAGTGAGAGAGAAACGCTGCCAATGAATTGTAAGTTATGTTCTGTGTCTTAAGCGTTGCTACTGTGTGTCTCTTCTGCTCTGCTAGTTTTTGTTTGGCCCTTCTACAGTCATCATTGAACTGTGTATGAGGGCAAACTTCATTAATGATATTTCTGACCTCCTCCCAGGATACTTTGGCTTCATCAGCACATGGAGTTCTGCTCACACTTTGGACACTGCGGGCCTGGACCTCCTGGACCACAACATCTCCCTCCTGGGAGAAGTTTGAGTGTCTGATTGTGCTGATTTCCTCGTCTATGGTGAAATGACCAAACTTGTTCATTTAAGGGTCAGGAGAGGCACTAATGTGTTCATTTCATCAGACGAGACGAAATATGTTCGTTCGTTTCCATGACAATGACGACACGACACAGCTGTTCCAAAAACACTGACGATAACCGTGCTAATGTGCGTGTTCGTCGATGAATAAAAACAAGATGAAAATGTCTGAGCACTGCGAGTTAGAAATAGTTCAACTTTCAGAACAACGCTGCACTCATCAATGACACAATTATCTTACTGACCAATCAAAAGCAAGGAGGAGGCGGGACAACCACAGTGTGTTAATGTTTACACATACAACGGATCTAACACGGAAGTGTGTGCCGTCTGTGTAACTTAGCAACAACACTCGTTCTTGGAAAGCGCCCAGGAGAAGAGGTTTTTATTTCTCTGCTTTAACCTCCCTACAAGGGGCACAGGCTGGTGTCCTACGATCAGGTCTTAAAGACCCAGATTCCAAAGTTCAGTTCCAAAGACTCATCACTCCACCCCCCAAAGGATATCTTACTGTTTTCAGTAGTAAGCAATGGCACCATACAGTAGGTATGAAAAGGCACATTTGTGGGCTACTGGGTCACTGTGACCCGGAGGACTGCACAAGAGTTAAACCCATCCTGTGGACACAGGCCTTTGGGGGTAACACCATAAATTTAGCTTGACATAAACACACACTAGTTGTGGATTGAAACACACAGACCTAACAATAAACCTCAACTCCTGAAAGACGTTATGACTGATTTATTGATTAAATTTCACATGTTTTCATATTGTCTTTCTACTGTAGACCTTCATTTGTCTGTGGACTGAATGTTTATTCATTCAAGTCAATTCAATCACACATGTAATCAATATGTTAGTTGTAGAACACAACTCAACTGGAATTAAAACACAAGAATATTCCTGAAATAAATAGAAAAAATACTGAGATGTTTGGACTAAAACTGGATGAAAATACCTTGTGTTAATGTCTGACTAAAAGTAAACTAAAATGTTGAGACTTTTAGTCGACTAAAATGTGGCTAAAAAAGAAGACTTAATGTGTCAAAGAATACGAATGAACTTTGACTAAAGACTAAAATGAAAAATGGGAAAGAAAATTAACAATACATACTGTATGATAGTGAGTTTGTGTTTTATGTCAAACACTTTTGTCTTATCACCAAACTAAACACTCTCTGCCATAATAAGATCTATGTCAACATTTTACAGTTACATAAGAATAATATCAACTGAAATGAACAGAGAAAACAATAGCTTACAAGCAACTAATGAAAAATAGAAAAGGTAAATGAGAAAAAAATATCTATGAATATCTTTGGTAATTAAAAAGGTTTTTTTTTTATTTTGATAGTTTGATGAAGTAAAGAGTCATCTTTTTTCTCTCCAATGATTCACACAAAATCCAAATAATAAAAGATTTTTGTCTTCTCCTGCTGTTACTGCTGTTATTTTGACACTACATCTTCATTATTTATATTAAATTATAGTCCACCGTAGAGATAAATCAAACTGAATAAACACACAACACACAAAGCAAAGGAAATTCACATCCAAAATATTAAAAAAAGCATTTAATAAAAGATAAACCTGTCATAAAAATGTACAGACATAAGTTGGAAGTTGACAATTAGTAGCTTAAGGCAATAAAACTGGAATTAGAATTTGAAAATAGAAAAGAAAAACTGAAAAATAATAATAGAGAAATAGGGAAAAAAAAGATTGGATGTGGAAAATAATGTATCCCCGTATGAACGCTACCCCCATGGGTCCAGCGCGACAGTGTGGAGAGTTTCAAGCTGAGTTCCTGAACTGATTTGGTCCCTTGGTGCCATGGCAACAGTGACGATAATTCCAAGAGTTAAAACTTCCAAAGAAAAACTCAGACAAGTAAAGTGGTTCATAAAGAGTAAAGCACACTCCGTACACACACATTCACTATCCCATTCAATCCTTTTATCCTCATAAAAGACATTACAGAAGAGGAAAAAACTAAATGATGATGATGATTATGATGATGATGACTACAAATGTGCCATGAACTTCCTCAATTTTATGATACTAACTTGGCTCAGAGACTCAGTGATGGCAAATGTTAGCCTCCTCCCCTGGAATTACTGAGTTAGATTGAAAATAATTCTTCAAAAAATAAAAGTTGCACCTGTACAATGATATAAGACCCCGTGGTACTTATGTGGTAGTTCTCAAATTAATCTCTCTCTATTCTTACCCCATTTTAAATGATTTATCATCATTTATTAAAATATTATACCCTATGTTCTAATATAAATAATGCATTTTCCTATATTTAACTTCATAATACCAAAAGTACCATATTTGATACATTCAGTTCAGTTCAATTTATTTTGAATATGCAACAACTAAAACAATCCCACTCTGCTCCTACTAGTGAAAATAAGACAAAAAAAATAAAACAAAACATGGCTTCATTTGCATATTTGAAAATAAAACTTATTTAATTCTACCCTTCTACACAAAATCTATGGTTTAACTTCCTATTGACATAATGGGCTCTAGATCTTGGGCGCTCGTTTTGGGCCAGTGCAGAGCAGTTTGGTAGTTTGGCGGACCCGGGTACGCCAAAATGGGCGTGGCGATGTAATTGTGGGAGGTGTCCACTGATCCAGCTCGGCGCAGTGACAGATTCACTGACTTTAGACCATGCTGATGCTCGCCAGATGAAGGCAGGTCTAAGCGCAGTGCAGCCGGTGTAATGGTAGTTTGGCAGACGGCGCCCAGAGCGCACACGTTACTGCGACCTCACAGACATTTTTCCAGAGGTGATGGTGATTCTATTTTTAGGTTTAATTTCATTAGGTATAGATTTAGGGTTATTTTTTCAATTCTAATTTATTTGAAACAATACAAATAACAGTTGCTACGATATCATTCTCAGCATTTAATGACTTAATTTCCACTAAGTTGTACCTCATATGTTGTTAAGTTATGTTCACTTATATCCACAATAGTTCCCCTTAATAAAAAAAAAATATTAGTTGGAAGTAGCTACTTAAAAGAAGAACATGTTACAGCAACTTAATACATTTGAGTTAGTAGTAACTTAATATATTTAACGTATTATGAACATTCGGGTTTACACTGTGGAGTGGGTAGGTCATCCTGTGGGAATGTGTGTGTTATGGGTTTATGAAATAACATGGAGCAAATTAAAAAAAAATAAGCCTAATTTTAATAATATTATGCTTCCATTTATCATTTCCACATGTTTATTATAATTTGCAGATCATAGTGGATCTACAAATAGACTAAATATTTAATATCAGGTAGATTATTCTTAAAAAATTTCACTGACTTCTCTTCAAACATTTCCAGTTCTTCATATTTGTTCAAGATTATTGAAATATTTGGTGAAATTATATTTTGTTTTGGTGTAAAAATGTGAAATTATCTACATTTATGAAGAGAAAAACTGGTGTAAACTGGTGATATTATTTTACTGGTGTGACTCACTTCAGATTGAATTGGTCCTGAACGTGGAACCTGAACTAAAGTGGATATTAATTAATATTTTAATATCTATTTTTGGATTCACAAATTCATCCCAAGGGCCAGAGTGAACCCTTTGGTGGGCCAGATGTGACCTCTGCGCTTTATGTTTGACACCTGTGATCAGTGTGATATTTTTTTCTTGCAAAACCTGATGCATACAATTAGATACATGCAATACCCATATAATCCACCAGGGGGGAGGGATTTGTTCAACAGAGGCCTTTCCACTGTGATTCATGAGGAAGGAGGAAAAACTTTGATAATTTCATTTCAAAATTGACAATTTGTGTTATATTGTGTTTTTGTTTATTCCACACTAATAATATTTCAGTATCAAATAAAATAAACTGAAACTCATACATGGAAACTGTGGTACTGTAGGGTTGTTCAGAAGGATCAATAACAGCTCCAGTTTCAATAAAGTGGCATTTTCTGTCAATGATTTAATGGTTCAGGGTTTTCAGATCAAAAATAAATGATTTTTAACAAAAGAGATAAAGTCTCCATTTGAAATGCCTGGGGTCGACAGAAATATGTGATGTTAAATTGGGTCATGAGAGAAAAAAAAGGTTGTAAACCACTGCTATAGGTAGTGTGTTAAATTCAAACCTTAACATTCCAGCAATTTCCTTATCATTCCCTGCTTTTATCATTTTCAACGCCACCTATATACTTCTACCTAAGATCGTTTCCATAGAAATTTAAATTGGAACCGTCAGTGCGCAGTAAATTATTCTTACCATAAGGGATGGCATGTCATAGAGTATATCCCAGAAAATACCTGTAGTGACTCGTAAGAACACAGTCAGAAAAATGTGACCATTTTCTACTTAAATAAATGATGACAACAAAGTGAGAATTAAAAAAAATAAATCATTGAATAGATTTTATGTATTTCAACTGTGATTAAAAACTATAGATTTTATTAAGTAAATGGAAACATACTAATTAAATCCAAAATAATGAAATTATTAGTTGAATTATTTTGGATTTAACTCATGTTTAGCACATGTTGAGTAAATCCAAATTAATTTCAGAGGGGAAATTGTTCAATATTTATTAGTTATCTGGAAAATACTAATTCAGTTATATCTGCAATAAAATAATTGACACTTACTAAGGTGGAATTAATTTATTTTCCTAAATATATTGATGATAAATTGTTGACTACTGATAAAATCTAATTAATTTCTAGTCAGTGATTTTCAGCTGATATTATCAAACAATAATGAGTAAAATGCAATTAATAAATAATCAAAATGTCATTAACTCAACATATAGCAGAGTATTTTTTTGTATTTTTATGTAGAGTTTAATAGAATAAATTTTGTTAATATTAATTAATTCCAATTACTGTACACTTTTGAGAGTGTAGCTCATAATGTAATAAATTAAATGTAATAAAAGTTCATAATGTAATAATCGACTCTTAATGGTATAAAATCATGAGCATATAATGTAATAATGTCATTGTACATAATGTAATAACTCATTATATAATTAGCTCAACTATACATGTATAGCAACTTATAATGTAATAATGGTTTATACTGTAAGAAATGTTGCATTATCACCGTTTTTTTTTTTTTTACCTTTGCCATTGCTCTAAGGTGAAAGGTTAACTATTTTTAAGGAATGCTTTTGAAGAAATGCTATAGTTTATTAAGGCATTATTACAGTATGAGCTTTTATTACATTATGAGTTACTATATAGCCGAGCTAATAATGTAATTAGTTATTACATTCTTACATTATGTGCAAAGACGTTGTTATACTCATGATTTTATTACGTTATGAATCCATTATTACATTATGAGCTTTCATTACATTTACCTTTTTACATTAGGAGCCATTACTATATTATGATTTACTACAGTATCTCTTCCTTAATTGGCAAAAAATGACCTGAAAAATAAAACCCTTTGCAGATGTTGATTTAGGAAAGAATTCTCCCAGTATCACCTTGTAATCTAATGTATAATAAGTCAAAGTCAGGGCCTGAGTCTAAAACGAGCACCAATTTTATGCAGGTATGAGGTCATAGTAAGTGATAAAGATCTAATCACTAATTTATTCAGGTGTATAAATGATTAGCTCAGCACTTATCACATTTCTAATAAAGCCAATAATAGCACATTTCAGTCTGTGGGTGTTTCTCTTTCGGGGGTGATATCAGAAAATTAATCACCCATCATTTTTGTTCGCTTACAAAATACAGCCTGGATAAGAAAAAAATAAAAAATAAAATACTACTAGAGTCACAAAAACACAAAAAAACACTGGTAATCACTGATCTAAACCATTAAATTCATGTTGATCTACACATCCTATCAATATGTTTAACCCCAGTGTTACATATATGTCAATTCCCACATTTCTTGAGTGCTTTATTTCCATTTATTGCAATATTACCCAATGTTTCCATGCAAATCAGGGTTTTTCCTATATGTAATTCACTGTTTATGTATATATATTTTTTTTTATATAAAAAGTTGATGGTTTGAATATTACAAAAAGAGTTATTTACATGTCTTGATAGAATTAGTGGATCTGCAGATATTAAACTTTCACATCAGTAGATACCTTTGACCACTAGTGCATGTTTGGGTCTTTATAGGTTAAATAATTGGTGTAAAATGCAGTTTGTCCAGAGTCTGGGACATCATTCATGACAGTGAAGATTAAACTCAGTCAATTTAACTGTCATGAAACAAAGGCATTTACTGATGTAAACTGTTTAATAATAATAATAATTTGATCCACTAATTCTATCCATAAATGTAAATAACTGGAGTGAAATATGGAGTGAAATGTCATTGTTGTTACCGTGGAAACACCATCTTCTACAACATTGAATCACCAGTAAAACCCATGGAGTTTGATCAGTAATTATTTTCTGTTTAAAGATTATATATTTCATTGGAAAAGTAACTTTTTCTTTAGTTATCTCTGCATCTGATATGATAAGTGTTAATTTTAATCTTGGCTTTTGTGAACATAAACATTATCATTGAATAAAATCTAGAAAAATACATGGTTTAAACTGAAAAAAAAAAAAAAAAAATACTAAGGGTAATAATTATTTTAGAAGTGCCAGAAAAGTAGCACTAGGGGTTTATGCACTAATCAACATTGAAAACTTTGAGAGTTAATCAACTTTAATCTGAGTTTTTATGAACATCAGGGGTGTCAAACTCATTTCTGTTCTGCAGAGGCTCAAACCAGTGAAATAATGACATAATAATATGAAAATTATATCAACTCCAAACTTTCAGAGCAGACATGTCAAAGTCATTTTAGTTCAGCTAAATTTGATCAGAAGTGGGCCGCACCAGTAAAATAAAAACATAAAAATATATAAATAATAATCAACCCCAAACTGTTGTCCATGTTTAGGAGCAAAAAAAGTACATTTACATCATGAAAATAATTACATCAACAAACCATCCTTTCAAACAGTGTGAGTAAACTGAACTAAATGTATAATTTAAACATTATTAGGCTTTAGTTTGTCATTTATGTGTGTATATTATAGCTTATAAAAACACAAAACATTTAGTAATAGGTGGAATATAATAAAAAATTTAACTTAATTCTATTAAGTTATACAGATCTTTTGCAAAATTCTACTTTGTTTTCATGTAACTAAATGAAAACATTTACAAAGAGACAAAGTTTATAGGTTATTTTATGGGAGTCAATTTGTGTGGATGTGGAACCTTGACTAAAATGATTTATATATTAGTGTCATTTTTACATGTCACTAAATCATCCAAAGGGCCGGACTGGACCTGTTGGCGGGCCAGATTTAGCCCCCAGGCCGCATGTTTGACACCCCTGTTTCAGACTGAAAAAAGTAAAGGTATGTGATGAAAAGGTTTACATCCTTTAAAATAATGTGAATAATGTGAACAAACTGAAAATTCTTAAGAAAACAATGTGCAGTTTCAACAATATTATATCTCAGTTTATCATTTACACATGTAAATAACAATGTTCAAACGACAGTAGATGAACAAAATACACATAAAACATTTAATAACAGGTGGAATATTGGTCAAAAATGTTCATATTTGTTCAGATTACTTGTAGTAATTTTGTGAAATGATCATTTCAGTGTAAATACAATAAAATGACATGAACATTTTTACATTTATAAGGAGAAACATTTGGAGTTGCGAGTATTTATACGTTAATATGATTACATTCTACTGACCTGACCCACATGAGATTAAATTGGTCTATATGTGGAACTTGAACTAAAATGTTTTATATCTTCAGTGTCATTTTTGTATTTCACAAACTCACCCCCAAAGAGCTAAACTGGACCCTTTGAAGGGCCGGATTTGGCCCCCCGGGCAACATGGTCTGGTCTACATGATCATTCAATTCAATTCAATTTTATTTATAAAGCCCTAAATCACAACAACGTCGTCTCAGAGGGCTTTACAAAAACATAATCAACTACAGAAATACATGAAAAGTCCCAGGCATCCCCTGTCCTTAGACCCTCCTTCTCGGCAAGAAAAAACTTCCAAACCCAGTGGGAAAAAGAAGATCATAAAATTAAACATAAGAAAAAAAGCAAAACTATTATTTACACTGAAAAAAAAACCATAAAATACAGAGGGTAATATTCTAATAAATCAATTAAGAATGAAAAAGCGCTGGGTCTTTTTAGGTGAACTCAGTAATTAGTTCAGATCCCTGCTGTAGATGTGATTAAGATGGTTCAGTCACAGCACGGTCTTTAACCTTTAACCTTAACTGATGCAGTGAGCAGCTTCTCATTTCTTAAATAACCGCCAGCGTACTAGACTGAACAACGTCAGGAATCACTGAGATCATCGGTCTTGTGAACAAGAGGTTCAGAGAGCATGAGACATCATTTTCACACATGGATCGTCCTCCACAGAGTCCAGACCTCAACCTCAGAGTGAAGCTGTGAGATGAAGGCGTTACACAGTGGTCAGACTCTCCCATCCGGATCAAGGGGTGATTGTCGGTGAAAAATTCATGGAACTTGGGGAGCAAAAAAATATTGCAACTTTTACTATAGCATTGCATTAACACTTTGGTGCATGAGAACCATAGTGGAGATTTATTTCCTGAGTGTTTTTATTCTTCTTTAGGCATGAAAAACACAATGTCATTCAATTCTTTTTATACAAACGTATTTTTCCTGAAATTACCAAACCCTCCACTCAACTGGAAAACGTGTTTAAGTTTTGAAGCGAAGAAACATGAGTTTAAAACTCACCATGAGAAAGAAATATAAGGTGTGAAAATACAAAAAATAAAAGTGAATGAATGCTAATTTGTCACATTTTAACAAAGTCTAATATTAGCTTTTTGTTTTTTATAATAGATATAAAAGATAATATGGGGGGAAAAAAAGTAAAATTCATTAAGAACAGTAACGTTACAGGTATGAATGTCAGTGTATTGAATGATGCATTAACTCACAAAACCCATGAATATACAAGAGAACAGCTGTGGAATAACTGTCCACTGGAATAACCAGTATGCAGTAAAGGGTTCAGTACTGTAGCACATCAAGAACGACGTGCATGTGTCCTGTAATCACACCTAAAGCTGCTATAATAATATATTGTATGTCAGAATATTTTGACCATGCATTGTCAGCTATTAAAATTAACTACTTAACTGTTGACCATTAAAGTGTTAGTTCAGACATTTTGCACATAAAGCCCTGTTTTTAGGTCGTCTGGGATGATTTACAGCCATTCTGATCACAATTTTGACACCAGTATTTGAGGGTTCAAAAGTACAGCCCCCCCCCACTTAACATTGAGTCCAATAGGCACTTGGAAAATCATCTATAAAACAGCATTGAACTGTCAGTTGCAAAGACATGAAACTCACTGTGTGGTCAGAGGTGGACAGTGATACGTTAACACAAAAAATGCTAGAAACAAACAAACAAACAAACAAACAAAAATAAATAAAAAAAATAAATAAATAAATAAAAAAATATATATATATATCCACACAAGTTATATTCCTGTTTATGTCATCATTTGATTTGTATTGGTTTAGCTAGTACCACCAGAAACATAAAAGGGTGTGTTTGTATGAAACCTGTCATTTTTGTCAATTGTGGGACCTTGCACTGTGACACACAATGCAAGGTACTATACAATGGAAGATTATAAGGGTGTGATGCGTCTGAGAAAAATAGATCCACCAAATACTAAAACAACTGTTAGAAGGTAATGTACTGTTGTCCACCCCTGACCACACGGTGAGTTTCATGTCTTTGCAAATGAAAGTTTAATTCCGTTTTATGAATGATTGTCCGAGTGCCCATTGGACTCAATGTTAAAGTGTGTGTGTCTGTGTCTGTGTGTGTGTGTGTGTGTGTGTGTGTGTGGTCTTTATGTGTAAAATGCTAACACTTTAAATTAACTGACATCTATCCTCATTATAGACCATTTTGTTGCTCGTTAATATTGATGACATATTTTGGGGGTGGGGCCTAATTGGTAGCAGAAAGTGGCAGTTGTGGTATCGCATTATATATATATTTTTTATATTTATATTTTTTGGTTCAGCCCTAAAAATAATGAAAGATCCAGAGACCTTCTCCGTTTCGGTTTCTGATCCAGACTAACTGTAAGCTCAGCAGGTCACAGAACCAACCAAATGGACCAAGCTCCTGTGGATGGTTGAAAAACTCAGCATTTACACACAAAAAAAGTCAAAGCAGAAATATTCCCCTGTGTCTATAACTTACTATGCACTCTATTGCTATAAGATGAATTCAGGTTAATGAGGAAGTGAAGAAGGGGTAGGATTAGATAAGCTTATGCTTCATCCTACTCCTTTTCGGACATGTCATTGTTATTATTATTATTATTATTATTATTATTATTATTATTATTATTATTATTATTATTATTATTATTATTATTATTATTATTATTATTATTATTATTATTATTGTTGCATTCTGCACATGTTCAAAATAAAGCATTCAAATCAATCAAATCAAACATCCCTTCAGTTCAAGAACATAAAGAACACACAACAGACGCCATTTTTCTCAGACTGTAAGCAAAGCTCCTCTTCCCCTAAAATGGCCTAAATTAAATGGTCAGATACGATTTTGTTAAGTTTTCATTGACCAAAAATGTGTTAGAACATGTTCAACTTGAAGACGAGTTTGTTCAGAATCAGCGACTTGTTGTTCACTTCTCATACATTCTCCTCATATGGTCTGTGGTCAAGGCATTTTTACATTTAAGCTCAGTTTCTCTGCACATCAACGAGAAAACATGAAGCAGTTGTGATGACATCATTGGCTAAATGCCACAATGTTGTCCCGCCCCCGGACACTTCGTATTTCTGGGAGTGAATAGAGCTGTGGGCGGGGCTTTGGCTGGCCTGGATGGTGAGCTGCTGGTGAGAGGCTGATTCCTGTTTTGATTGACAGGTACTGCACCATCACTTAACAGCTCAGCTTATTCTAATCGTGGACTTTGACAGAGAAATCGGGAAATGGTGAAATTTCTCGTTCATTACTTACACTGCAAATAAAACACACTCATAGTATTTCCTTGTTGCAGTTTAACCTAATTTCAATATTTCCTTGTTTAAATTCTAGGACAAGACACCTACTTGGTACAATAGGGTTTTGTGAAAAGAACTGGAGGGCAGAATTTACATATAAATAAACTAACAAACTTTATGATGTAAGCCGACAATGAGCTTCCCGTCTCTGAAGGACTGCCATCCAGAACACTCTCATTTGTCTGTTGAGGACCAACGTGCTGCTTCATCAGTGACAGGGACATGAAACACAGCTTTACAAGTCATGGGCGATCATTGAAAAGTCGACTAACTTATAACTGACAGCGAACTCCATTTACATGGACGGGTATGTGTTGTTAAACAAGTATTAAAACTATGTGAATCATTGCTGATTCAGTTTCACCTGTCCAATCTGTCCAGTCTGTCCAATCTGTCCAGTCTGTCCAATCTGTCCAGTCTGTCCAGTCTGTCCAGTCTGTCCAATCTGTCCAGTCTGTCCAGTCTGTTCAATTTGCCCAGTCTGTCCAGTCTGTCCAATCTGCCCAGTCTGTCCAGTCTGTCCAGTCTGTCCAATCTGCCCAGTCTGTCCAGTCTGTCCAGTCTGTCCAGTCTGCCCAGTCTGTCCAGTCTGTCCAGTCTGCCCAGTCTGTCCAGTTTGTCCGTTTAATGGCTGTAAGCATCTACACAGTTTGCCTCAAATGGCATCTTTAATGACAGTGTGCAGTAAAAGTGAAGGTTTTTTAGCACCTCAATGCAAGCAACACAGCACAGCAACACATTTTCCCTTCTCTTTTCTCTGTATTCTCTCAGATCTCTCAGTTTACTTCGATTGATATTCACCAGAGGTGGCCAATCCTGGTCCTCAAGGGCCCCTATCCTGCATGTTTTTGATGATTCTCTCTTCCAGCATATCTGACAGTCATGATCAGGCTTCTGCAGAACTTGATGATAGACTTATGATTTATATCAGGGAGGGGTGGGAGAAAAAAATTATTTACATATGTATCAGGAGTTTTTGATTTTTAAATAGATTTTTTTTTGTTCAAAAATCTATTTTTTCCCCATATTTAAATGATTCATTTTAAGCTGGGTGGGGGAAAAATTACAAGATGTAAAGACCGTAGACGACTGTAGGAGTCACTCAAACATGTGTTATGGAATACACAGAAATCACCTCAGTGAAGGCACAAAGATGACAGCTAGCTTATTATCGTATTAGCTTCAACAACACACCAGCAATAAACAGCATTAAGTTAAGCACAGATAAACAACACACTATGTTAATATCTATTCCAACTGTATTGTGTTATTAATCTCACCTTATGTCATTTACACACAGTAATAAACCAGGAGTATATTAATTATACTTGGGAAAAAGAGGGTGCACTAAACACGTAGTTTGGTGCATTCAAGTTTGTCGTAACATCTCTGGTGCGTTCAACAACTGTGGTGACAATGAAACTATGACGTCGACTCAGAAGCAGAGTCCTGCACGGGTCCAATTTTCAAGATCAGCCCCACCCTGACCCGGGCCTGTACAAACCCGCACCTGAGCCGCAAACCCACGCATCAGGTCAATTAGTACTGAAACCTGACCCAACTGATGAAACACGACCCGTAACTCAGATGTAAAGTAATTATATGGTCATTGAACAGTATATTATCACAGTAATAGTGAGTGAACAACAACTGCACCTGAATGAAGCATCTCCTTAAATGCCTCTCCATCATCAGCCCTCTGTTAATATTCAACTATACGAGTGTAAAAGCCCTCGTTTGTTACTTTTAACTCTTTAGAACACACTGTTCCACCCACAGAAGTCTCTGTAAAGGAAGTTAATGAGTGTAATAGCGAAGTCCTTTTTATAATAGACTGTCTGTGGTAATACAAATTACTTTATGTCCAGAATCGGGAGTGATGGTGTTAAGCAGCAGCAGCAACAGCAGCAGCAGCAGCAGCAGCATCAGCATCAGCATCAGCAGCAGCAGCAGCAGCATCAGCAGCATCAGCAGCAGCAGCAGCAGCAGCAGCAGCAGCAGCATCAGCAGCATCAGCAGCAACAACAGCAGCAGCAGCAACAGCAGCAGCAGCATCAGCAGCAGCAACAACAGCAGCAGCAGCAGCAACAGCAGCATCAGCAGCAACGGCAGCAGCAGCAGCAACGGCAGCAGCAGCAACAGCAGCAGCAGCATCAGCAACAGCAGCAGCAGCAGCATCAGCAGCAACTGCATCAGCAGCAGCAGCAACAGCAGCATCAGCAGCAACGGCAGCAGCAGCAGCAACGGCAGCAGCAGCAGCAACGGCAGCAGCAGCAGCAGCAACAGCAGCATCAGCAGCAACGGCAGCAGCAGCAGCAACGGCAGCAGCAGCAACAGCAGCAGCAGCATCAGCAACAGCAGCAGCAGCAGCATCAGCAGCAACAGCATCAGCAGCAGCAGCAACAGCAGCATCAGCAGCAACGGCAGCAGCAGCAGCAACGGCAGCAGCAGCAGCAACGGCAGCAACAGCAGCAGCAGCAGCAGCATCAGCAGCAACAGCAACAGCAGCAGCAGCAGCATCAGCAGCAACAGCATCAACAGCAGCAGCAACAGCAGCAGCAACAGCAGCAGCAACAGCAGCAGCAGCAGCATCAGCAGCAGCAACAACAGCAGCAGCAGCAGCAGCATCAGCAGCAGCAGCATTATCATCATCTTGAATATTAATTTTCAGTCCCACTTTATTCTCCACTCTGTAACTTCACCTTCACGTCCTCTGCCATTGTTGTTTTGTTAACCCAGAAGTGTTTGCGCAGCTAATGACCCGAAGCATTTTTATTTCATTTATTATCATTTTGTATTAATCTGGATTTGTTTATTTAAAACCCACAATCTAACCCATATGTTGTTTTTTCCACCCAGATCTGAACCTGTGAAAAAACAAAAGCTTTTACAAAACCACTTGTAAATGAGCTGTTTTTGCAAATACCCACTGGGTACCTGCGGGTACCCGACCCAGTGCAGGACCCTACTCTGAAGTGGTCTATATTGTCTATTGGTTTGAGGGGGTTTTTTTGTTTGTTTGTTTTGTATTTATTTTTTACAAAATGCAACAAATGTCTTATTTTGTCCTCTTTTTCTTTTGCCTGTCAGTAAATCATGTTGAGGGAAAACCAGATCATATCACCCAATGCAACAGGATGATTTCAATACAATAAATGTAAATATCGGACAGTATTTTGTATTTGATTTTTTTGATTTGATTTGAATGCTTTATTTCGAACATGTGCAGAATGCAACAATAATCGATAAAACAATAATCAATACAACAATAATAATAATAATAGCAATAATAATAATAATAATAGCAATAATAATAACAATAACAATAATAATAATAACAATAACACACAATGACATGTCCGAAAAGGAGTAGGATGAAACATAAACTTATTTAATCCGACCCCTTCTTCACATAGAGTGCATAGTACAAAAATGATAATAATAATTTAAAAAATAAATAAATAATAAATACATAATTTAAGTACTAAACATATACATATATACAAAAAACCCCAAAACAGAACAAAAAAACAACCACAAACGAGCAGATAGGAAAGTAGTTAACAACTGGATTTCTTTTTCTTTCTTTTTTTCTTTTCTTTTTTATTTAAAAGCAGATGCGATGAAAAAAAATAAACCAACACAAGTGTAATATTCCAAAGGTATTAATATCGACGATGGAAACACACCATTTTTCTTTTGATCTCCTTTTTTCTCACCATAAAAAAAAGAATAATATTATCAACATAAGATAATATTCACAGCCCACCAGGTTCACATTTATTTTATTTAATCCATAGGTTGGTGATGATACAGCAGTGATGATATGGATGGTGACTCTGCCGTTGTTATCTGTGGTATATTTTAATGAGTGCCCTACTGCCTGTGTAATCATTCCTTTAATCTGCCCTTCAGCATTTATGGAGTGGAATTTAAGACATTTAGTTTGTGGCCGGGTTTCTCTCCAGCAGCTCAAATTTCTCCCTTTTCCCACATGAAACACACACACACACACACACACACACACACACACACACACACACTGTACAGAAACACACACTGTATTTCCCATTCTTCTATCCTTTCTTCCTTAATCATCTCTCTTCATGGCTCTTCCAGCACTGTGCCCACAGGCCTGTACGGCATCTTTATAATCTCATCCTCCATCACTCCGTGGCTGGTCTATGTGCAAAGGGGTGGTGGAGCTTGATTGATTGGAATTACTTGACAATTTTGTATTTAAAAATAGCTCTGCTGATACACACCAAACAGTCACATCCTTCCTTCCTTGTGGGGGGAAAGAAAATCAAAAACCATAACAACCGCTCAGTAAACAACAGCTTATTCCTGCAGGGATGTTTAAATGAGAAGCAGAGGGTGAACAGATTTGCACTGGCATGAACGGTGCACTAATATCAAGCCGTTAACTACAGTATATTAGTGCATTAAATATAAACAGGGATGAAATTCATAGTGATTTTGATACCTGATTGTGAGACAGAAAATGTAAACAGTTGATAAAGCTCCAAATCTATAAACTGCTCATTTTTGTCATTAACAGACTGATAAATAATATACTCTGTTTTCAGAAAATGATTAAATACCTTTACAGAGATGTTACAAAAGCAGAAAATGCAAAAAAAAAAAAGATAAGCTTTGTTTGTACAGTTTGATGGTGTCTAGTCCTGTGGGTTTTAGGATTATTTCTCATTCCTGTATTTATATATGGTTTTTATCTCAGGAGAATGCAATATCTTACACTTCTTTTTGACTCATCTTTCTCTCCTATTGTTGTTCTATTTATTTAATTATTATTTCTGTGTCTTTGATGCACTACTGCTTTGTCTGGTGGCTTCATATTGTATTTATGTTGTCTGTGTTTATACAGTTGCGGGAGGATATTGTACTATTGCTTAAAGGTATTGATAAGATTTTTTTGTATGATCTTGAAAAAGATTCATTTATTCATTTATACAGTGTGTTGGGCAAGTTACTTGTAAAGTGGAGGGAGCTAAGATATCAGTTACTCAACAATAAATGAAGCTTCACGACACAAAAGCTAACATCTACAGAAATATAGCAAGTTAAGTTGTGGCAAAAGTAGTTAAATACATTAGAAGCTACTTCACGTTGTACCAATTTTAATGTCAGATTAATTCAAAATGACAGTCAGGTACACTGTTTAAGGCAGTGGTGTCAAATATGTGGCCCGGGGGCCAAATCCGGCCACTGAAACAGTCCAGTACGGCCCCTGGGATAAATATGAGAAATACAAAAATGATAGTAAATTATTGATAATTTTATTTCAAATTTTTCAGAATGGGTCAGATCAGTAAAATACTGTCATAATAACCTATAAATACACCTCTACATTTTGCTCTTTATAATTTAAACATTTTACTGTATTTACAATAAAACAAAGTATCATTTCACAAAAACATGAATAACCTGAACAAATATCAACTTTTCTAAATGTCTGAAATGTCAATTTAACAATGTTCTGCTTGTTATTAAATGTTTTGTGTATTTGTACATCCTTTACTAAATAATCTGTACGTTGTAAGTGATAAAGTGAGACATAATTTTGTTTAAATTACATTTAGTTTTCTGTATAAGTGTCAATTTATTCATCTTATTCACATTGTTTTAAAGGACAGTTCATCACATAATTTAACTGGTTTTTGTTTTGTTTTGTTTTTTGCTCTAAAACATAGAGGAACATTTAGAGTTGACTTCATTTATATATTACGTTATTATTTTAGTCGTTACGGCCCAATTCAGATCAAATTTGCTTTAATGTGACCCCTGAACTAAAATGAGTTTGACACCCCTGGTTTAAGGCATTTATTAAAAAGATCAAGGACCTACTGTCATTTGGCTAGTTTCCCTCTGCTAGCTAGCTGGGTTAATGTTCGTTATGATGTTATTCTTTTGTTTTTTTACTCATTTCTAGCATTTAATTAAAATGAGTTTGGTTTTATACAAAGACACTTCACAGTCAGACTGGTGTTCTTGTCTCCTTCTGTCTCCACCATCGTGTGTGTGTGTGTGTTTGTGTGTGTGTGTGTGTGTGTGTGTGTGTGTGTGTGTGTCAGTCTGGGTTGTTGTAATTCCAGTGTTGTACGCATACACATGTTTCCATAGACACAGTCCATGGAAGAAACAGAATGGAAGCTCCCACATGAACATGTTGAAAAGGTTTTATTCACTTTGATTGTTGTTTCAAAGTCATACATAGTCTACTACAGAACAAACCTCTGTTTTTCTCAGTCATATCCTGGAATTTTGTGAACGCTACATTGCTACTTGATCAAAAAATAAAGTAACTACAGGAAAGTTACTTGATTCATAAAGCAGTGATGCAACGGTTAAGCTACAGGAAAATGTAGAAATGCAAACACTACTGCCCATTACTGTATTTGTTGGGTTCTTCAGTGGATTTTTCTGTCTTTTGTAGGAAATACCACATGATTACACTATAAGTAAAATCCTTCCAGAATAAAACTACTGTAATGACATTTTACCACGTGTACTGATAAAGAAAACTGAAGTCTTAAATGCTGGTTGGCTCAAGTTTCCAAGATAGTTCTTGGGTCAAATTGTGAAATTCTTACAATGACAAATAGAATAGGTTTTAATCCAAAGTAATATTGGTCTCAGATCTACTTCAAAACACTGTCTGTACATTATGATCCATTCACTTTACAGGTTCTTTCTAGTGGAATATTTTCTAATCCATTATATACATGTACATAAACCACCATATATGTGGAATAACACACCATCATATATATTAAAAACATGAACTAATTAGCACTTTTGTCATTTGTTTTCTGATTCATTATTGTGAAGTGTGTAAGATTTTAGCACATTAACCTCCTGAGTCCCAGCAATACATTTTTGTCCTCTGTAGTGGACAAGAATTTCACACTTTTATTTAAAAATAATAAATAAAAAATGTCAACTGAAAAGGACATTATGTTAAAAAAAATTTATAATGTATCTGAATAAAATGTTGCATCATGCTATTTCCAATTAAGGCAATTATTTCATGTAAAATGGCAAACAATGTTTTCTTACTGGGTCCCAGGAGGTTAAATATCTGAAGCAGATACTTTCTAAAAAAAAAAAAAGTAAAGCAGTGTTAGTGGTTAGGTTTAGGTTTAGAGTCAGGGTTAGTAGTTTGACATATGTGAAGCAGAGATCTTGACACACAAATGGTGTTAAATAACACACAAAAGGATGAGAATGTGTACATATAACACACCAAATGTCATAAGTATGGGTGTAACACACAATGCTATTGCATGAGCTCAATCTGTGAAGTGAGTTAAATCAGATGGTTCTGCACCGAGAGCAGTCCCCCCCCCCCCTCTATTTCTCACTGTAATAATCCAAATTATGAATCCAGATGAGACACACTTGTGATCTGGTGCCGTTGACACTGACAGAGGCGGCAGGTTTGCTTCACTGAAGGAGGAGAAGCCCCTTCACCTTCACCTCCTTCTTCAGACGTGCACAAGAACAGGTGAACGCAGAGGAAAGGGGGAAGGTTTGGCAGCTGGGGTCCTAGCAGTCTTTTCAGGCATTCATTATTTAGCCCGTCTAAAAATACATCAGAGGCTGCCTCTCTTCCAGCACATGGTGCATCTGAATTTCACAGCATCCTGCTCTCAGCCGCTCAGTCTGATCTGAGGAGCTGCTTGATCTACTGTACATCAAGGTAACACATGCATATATACGCAGACACACACGTATAAAAGTGGCACAAAATGTTACAGATGAACAATGATACATGTATAGATTGGATCAAGACAAATAAAGGAGGAAGGTGAGTTTTTACATGAACATATTTGCTATAAATTACTAAGGGTTTAAAGCATCAACTTTATCATAATATGATACAACGTCGACATGTTTGGATGATGATACGATGTTTACCGATATCACTGGTCTACAAGTAAAATGCTTATGGAATAAAACTAATGAAATGTTACCACGTGTGTGTTAATAATAAATAAAACTCAAGTCTTAAATGCTGGTTGGATCAAGTTTCTAAGATAAGTCTGGGGTCAAAATGTGAAATTCTTAAAATGAACAAGAGAATAGGATTTAGTCCAAAGGAATAGTGAAAGTCAAATTGAAAATACTTTATTTATTCTGAAGGACAATTTAAGAACGGTGTAAGTGTTAGTGTAGTATTATGTAATGTAATAATGTAGTATCAAGTGTAATATTGGTCTCAGATCTACTTCAAAACACTGTCTGCACATTATGATCCATTCACTTTACAGGTTATTCTAGTGGAATATTTACTATATACATGTACATAAACCACCATATATGTGGAATAACACACCATCACACAGTATATATTAAACTATGAGCTAACCAGCACTTTTGTTATTTTTGTTTTGTTTCTTATTAAAGTATGTAAGATTTACAATATTTATTGTCTGAAGCAGATATTTTCTAAAATAAAATTGTAGGACTATAATAAATGCTTAGATAAAAAATTAAATAAAATAAAGAAATAGCAATACAAATAACAAAATAAAGGAATATCTTAAAGATGGTGATGTTGTTCCATGTTGTTATTGTGTATCAATGTAATTTAATCATTCATTCAATGAATCAATATGGATCAATGTGTTGTTACACCCCCAATACATTACTTGCGTTGATTCGTATTCTTCGGGTAAAATCTGAAGAAAATTCTTGCTAACTGTAGTACTAGCCTGCTAATTTACGTCAACAGCTCCATAACATGACAGTAATTTGTACACAAGCAAGGGGAGCTTACAACACCTCAAGAAAATGAGCTAAGTGAACCAGATATGCCTCACAGGCAAGCGTCCTCTTAACACCATGTATCCCTGATGAGTACGCAGCCTCCTGTTAGACAGCATCTTAGGTTGCTAATGTAAGACACAGTCCATGAAATCAAACATCTAACAGGTCACAGATTGGACAGCGCTCATTGTTAATTGCATTGGGGAGAGAATGTCAACTTAATTATTTCAGCTGAAGCTGGAAATGATTCCTTGCAAATCTATTAGACACGTATGCTATGCAAGTCATGTACTGAGTCCCACAAGTCAATAGGCAGAGAGTCCACCAAGATGGACAGGCTATCCTAACAGGCAGTACGGTGATTTAGAGAGCTTTATTAGAGTGATAAAACGTTAAATCTCATCTAATAAAGAATAGATTTCTATTTTATACTGAATTGAGTCAAAGCGCACTCAGATTGTTGAGTAAAATTCACTGCAGCTACAATAATCAATAGACTGCAGACATGTTTATGTTTCTATCATTTAGTAAAGGTTATTTTGTGTATTACTAAATATACCGAATAAGAATATGAACAAAGTACTTTTAGTTTTTCATCCCAAAATTCAAGAATGTGTATTGGTAAATATTTTACTAATACTTTATATAATGAAGTAAGCATATTTAATGCAGGGATGGATCTATCAAAAAAAAAAACATTTTAAATACAGTATTTTTATTGTCCGACCCAAACCCAGATAAGTGGAAGAAGATGACGACGACAATATTTTAAAATAAATTTTTTTTTTAAAAACTATAAAAAAAATAAAAAAATGAATACAAGGAAATGTAAAAATAAAAATTAAGGCAAATACATAAATTATAAATAAAAATAAGTATATGAAAAATAAATGCAAAAAATAATACAAAATATAAATACATAAATAAATCAATTTAATAATTCCACATAACTGAGCTTTAGTTTTGGGTGATTTTATCTTGTTCATTGCTTATTTTTCTTCTTTGTCTTGTTACCAGTGATTCAGTCCAAGCTGCTTCAGAATGATTGTGATGTGCTCAGTGTGTGTCAGGTTCTATTGAACTTAGATGAGAAAATGTTGAGCTCATTTGTCTCCTACATTACAGCACCTGTCATGTGACTATTGTGATGTAAGCTCTAATGGAAACCTTTTGTTTATTTCCTTTTTTTTCCTCTTTTTTTTTTAATGCTAACAGATAAATATGATACGACACACTCAGAGGTTGATAAAGAGATTGTTTACTCTAAATGGTTGTTGACTGAAGTCATCCAATCATCTTAAGAAAAATATAACTGGTTAGTGATTTTCATTTTGGCCCAATTGATCCACAGATCTCCTGTCAGCTCAAGCTCAGACTGAACCAACTACTGTACGTCTGAGCCTGGAGTAAACAGATCAATTCTGTATCAATGTATTTCACAGTAGAAGCTGCTCTCTGGAGCCCAATAGAAATCACTATGCACCATACATGTACACCACCAACACTGGGAATCTGTCAAAAAAAAAAAAAAAAAAACCCAGGCATGTTACACAAATTGACAGGAAAGAGCTGTGTGCATCACTGTTTGTTTGTCATTCTAGCTTCCAGCCTGTGTGAATACTCAGGCGTCATTGTGAGGTTCAAAAGCACATACATAAGACGAAAGGCTCATGTATGTATTTATCGTAAAACTCAGCACTATTCAGTAGGAAGAAAAAAAAAAAAGATACACAACAATTGCAGCCATGCCCCAGTTCTGAGCAGGGACTGATGGGAACACAGCTTTGAGGGAGGTAGAGTATTGGCATGGGAGAAGGGACCAGGGAGAGGAAAAGCAGACTACTTCAAAGACTGAATGTGAGCCGGTGGCTCAAAGCATGCTGATTGTACGTGATGTGAAATCTACAGCAGGATCTTAACAGCTCGACGGAGCAGATGGAGATGGGACTTTTCATCACTGAACCATATATCAGTTAACTATCAAACTTTGTGAAAATATCTCCATTGAAAACCACTGCTGTGGCTGCCATTTCAGAATGCATTTATATGATGAATGCAGCCAAAGTAGATTGCATATCTTAAATGTTTTTCATTAGATTTGTTTTGAAAGTGAGACAAATAGGTCTTTCTAAGCAGTGCTGGTAATACAGTATAATGTCGTAGCCACCGTTCGAGTAACGGGGTAATTACTTTATTATTTTATCCATAACTGTATCTTAGTTACCGTTACTCGGGAAATAATGTGATGCGTTACAGGTGTTTCCACTATCGGAACTTCCAGGACTTTTTTTGTGGGAACTACTTTTGACCGGGCCATGTGCCGTTTCTCAATATGCGTACTTGTCCGTACTTGCGTACTCGCGTCCTTGTGAAACGTCATCAGTTGCAGCCCAAGTACAATCCCAATACACAAGTACGCATATCACCAAGTACGCTTGAAATCCCCGGATGTGTACTTGACACGCCCATTTTATCAAGTATGCATCGGATGGTGACTTGTGCGTACTTGGGAGAGCTTCCTATCCCAGAATGCTTTTCGACACCAGCAATGGAGGAGGAGAGGACTCACAACTGTAAATTAAAAGGATTAAAATACCATTGTTTTTGTATAACGGAATGTGATTTTAAGATTATTTTATGTCAGAAAGTGGACTTAAAAACGTTTAATATATGGTCGATTCATCACGAAAGCGCGTAGTTTAAAATTTGCTCCGAAGTGTTCGGAGATGTAAAAATATTTTTAAAATAAAGACAAAGATGCATGTTTGTGTTTTATATCATAGTTCATTTTATTTCAAATACATTAAATGAAGAAAATAACTGGAGGTAGGTAAGTCAAGACGAGTTGAGTTGGTGACGTAAACAAGTACGCTGCCGTCCCAATTGCAGATAACCACCCTGCGTCCTCCCGTCCTCCTGAGTATGTACTTCATAGTACGGACTTGCTAGTCCGTACTACCAAGTACGCAAGTACGTACTTAGCGTACTTGGTATTGAGAAACGGCCATGATTTAGCCCCGTCCTCTCAGACGTGTGTCGATGACGTCATTATATCGCGTCAGTTGCTATGGTAACGTTACTAAGAAAAAGCGCCAGAACAAAGCGGTAACAGAAGAGGAAATCATAAAACTAGACGTGGACTAGGGATGACGAAATGCATTAAAAAAAATCTTGACCGATCATCGAGCCTCACTAACCTGTTGAATTCGGTCACTGAGAAAAGAAAACAGTTGATTTCACTTTTTAAACACAAGGTTGAGCGATGTTTTGTTAAAAGCTCATTTTAAACAGTCACACATAGAGAAAATATTCGATATTCCAGTAAATTCTGCTGCTAAATATGGTGCATAAAACCTTACCGATTACCACCAGTCTGCAGTTCTGCATAAACTCCTTTTACCATAGTCCACCTGTCATGTCATTTTAAGTCAGTCTGTCAGGTGCCATCCACCGCACTTTTGGGTTTCATGGTGACAACTTACTGTCCCAGTCTAGCTGCAATTAATCAATTGTTTGCTCAAAACGTAAACTCAACACAAAGCTAGAACTTATATAGCAGCTCCATTCAACCTTATGTTCAGGATACATAACTAACATGAATGTTTTTATGTATTTTTGATGATTTTGGAATCATTCTGAAATGTTTTTCAATCAAATATGTTCATGGATCATGAAGTCATTGTTCATTTATCAGTTGTTTTTTTTACATTATGAATTCATGAAAAATATATATATTTTTTAAATAAAAAAATACCCTAATGGGTCAAATGAATTTATAAATGACTGTATCCCAAAATAAGTCAAAGGTCAATTTTGTACAGTTAGCATAAGAATTTTATTTTAGGTCTTAATACACATATAAAATCAAAGCTCATTATTTTTTTAATGAATTTCCTAAATAAGTCCCACAGAGGGCTAATGTCCTGTAAAGGTTCACACTGTTTTCCTAATATAAATGTAAAATTATATTATTTTTAACAGACAGGTGCAGTATATACAACTGTTTGTTTGTTTACCTGCCTTATTTACCTGAACCTGTCTTTTAAAAATAATCTACTTTTACAGCTCTTTGTTAATGATTTGATAAATTGTGTATGAACAATACATTAACAAACCATTTACACATAGGTAACAAATAGTTAATACATAGTGAAGTGTGTGTAGGTAATATAAAGTGTTACCAATGTATTTAAGCCGATCGTTCAAACATGTTTATGCTCCTCTCTTACTGGTAATGTTTCACAGTCTTTTAGTTTCTTTAATTTGGTGAGTTTCCCAGATTAATTAGGCTCTAAATTTAACAGACTTATATGAAATCCTTCATCTCTTCACTCTCACGGTTTGCACAAATGCCAATCTGAAAATAAAATAAAACCGATCAAACAAAATTCCTACAAAACTTATCATCTCATGGAAGCAAATTATTATCTTGTGCACACATTAATAATATTTCCGGACTCAGGGTCTCATTAGAGATTATAAAACACTGTCAAGAGCAAAACTGAAAGTCTTTTGATGGATGTGAGAGGATTTGGATCATCGCATTTAAGTTTACATTCTCAATCACATTTAATTGAGCAGTTTTATACCACCATTTTATCTCTACATACAGACGTGTATTTTTTGCTTCATAAAGAAAAAACCTCTTGAGTCAAATGTTGGTTAAACGTAGAGCTGCACCATTTTAGAATTAGAATTTCTTTTTTTTAAAACCTAGATATATATATATATATATATATATATATATATATATATATATATATATATATATATATATGTATATATATATATATATATATATATATATATATATATATATATATATATATATATATATATGTATATATATATATATATTGCGATATGGAAAAAATACTCAGGATTTTACAATAGCTGTGTGTTGCTGACAGAACGGTCAAACTGATTAGTAGTCCACACAGAACATACATGATTCCTTCTTGTAGCCTAAATAATGAAATGAAATGAATAATTAAAAATAAATAAATAAAAATGTAAAATAACTAAAATACAATACAATAAATGAATGAATAAATAATACAAATAAAAAAAAATACATGAGTAAAATTAATAATTAAAGATACATTTTAAATATGTAAATTAAAAAATTTAATACAAACAAAGGAATATATAAATAAAGACCAATAACTAAAAAATAACAAAAACAAATGAATACAAATAAATAGATGAATTAAGAAATAAAATAAAATAAATGAATAAAAACAATAAAATAAAAAAAATATACAAATAAATTAAGAATAAAAATAATTGCAGGACCTGCCAATGCCGATGCTCAAACAACATAATGTGCAGCTCTAGCTAAAACGTATTTAAATATAATTTCAGTCCGGTTTGAACTCCTTATAGATGACAGGATGTATAAACCCTGTTGCCTCAGTGATACCACTGACCTGAACATGCATGTGAAGGAGTCATCTCTGTCACAGAAGCACGTGAAACTGTCTGATGAGGCTCTTATTCTGCCCAGCGGCAACACATATGCCTAAATACAGACCCATAAATGTTACAGCATTAGATCATCTCCAAAGGCTACATGACACGACAGTAATGATCAGTGTTTCTAATTCTGACTGTAACCCTGAAGGCAAACCTGCATCTGAACCACAGGAAATGCAAATCACAGGAAGTGCCCTCACGCTGGAAATTCACCACTAATCTCTCAACCTTATTAGGAATGATAATGACTCATGCTAACGTTTCCTAGATATCTACATTAAATGCTATTACACTGCAGAGTCAACATCCCCTGTAGTAATGTACCTGGTGTAGGTGGAGTCAGATTAATGGTCGACTGATATATTGTTCGGCCGATATATCAGGCTGATATTTATGGGTTTTTTTTTCTTGTATCGGTATGGGCCTGTTGTTTGCTGATATGCTCTTTTTGTTGTGCTCTCTTGCTGCTATGATTTACTAGCTACATTTCCATTAACGTTGGAAATTCGCAAAATGTAAATAGTGGTATAAAAACCTGGTAATGGAAACACCTGAATTTTGACCAAAAAAACCCCACTCAAATATTAATAAAAAAATTTTTACACTTAGGTGTAGGTGGTTTGTCACACATTTTGAAATTTTAATACAGTCATATCTCTACTTACGTAAGACCCAGCTAACCAAAAATCTAAGTTACGAAAGAATATTCTATTTACAAAAGGAAACTGAAATCTCCGAGATATAAATACAGTACTCTATGTACATTACTATACATAACTACGCAATGTATGTAAATACATTACGTAGCTACCCATGATGCTTTTCGTTACCCTTTGACCCTTATTCATCCCGGAGCAGCGCCCTGTTTGGCTGCTGTGTCTCCCAGTAACACAGATACTTTAAAGTTAATTTCTCCTCCTAGACCAGTGCTTTTAGTATCAAAAGTTCAGCTGAACAGTGCAAGAAGAGTTTATGACCGACAGACTATCATCAGATTAAGGAAAATTGCTAAAAACTTGGACTCTTACACTAACAATAGCTGGTGTTAGCCTGGACGGGCTAAAATCTAAATCTACATTTTTCATAGAAAATGGTAAATTTTTATAATTTTTAAAGGGTTTGAGTGGTAGTATTGGGGCCTTGGAATGAATTAGGCATTTTACATGTAAACTGTGACTATTTACGAAAAATTCATGTTATGAAAATACTTCTGGAACAAATTAATTTCGTAAGTATATGGAAAAAGTGCAATGGAAACAATTTTTTCTGCAATTATACATCACAGGATGTGACATACATGGTCACATGATCACTTCTCTCAGAGTCAAAATGGCGCAATACGCATGGACAGAGGAGGAAACGGAGACTTTTATTGAAATAATTCACGAGAAAAACATAACTGCCATGTTAGAGACAGCAAACAGCAGAGAAATGTAGCGTGCTAACAAGACATTGAAAGGTCCATCGTCCAGCAGTGAAATGTATTTCATGAGAGTTACGACGTTCCTGCCTAGAACAACTGTCAATGGAAACATGTTCAAAATGCAAATATACTTTGTCAAACTTTTAGGAATATCACTATTGTTTGGCAAAAAACTGTAATGGAAACACAGCTACTGTCAGGCAAAGGGAAACAATAAGAGAAAAGGGGGTAGAAAACAAAAAAGAAGAGAAAAACTAAAATAAAAAGAGCCAAAAAGAGGGGGGGGGGGCAAAAAAGGAAAGGAACAACAAACCCCGACCCCTCGCACATATTTTGCCAGATTTTCACATTTTTGGTGAATGTGACCTTTAACCTACATTCACCAAAATAATAATGTGATGTATTCTGGACCACCTTACACCTCCAGTTAAAACACACCTCCTTAAAAACCTATTTGCTCAGGTCAATCCAAGTTGACAACTTTTTTTTGCCAAGCTGTATATAATCAGTTTGTAATATACTGTGATTTTTAGACATTAAAATACTTACTAAAAAAGTGCTGTCACATATCACCTATGTTATTTTTTCTTTATTTTTTTTTATTATTTTTTTGTATATAAATAAAAATGTTTTGCAGACAAGGAAGGAGAAAAAAAGGAAGGAGGGAAGGAGGAGAATATATATGTGTATGTGTGTGTGTATATGTATGTATGTATATGTGTGTTTATATATATATATATATATATTTATATATATATATATATATATATGTATGTATATATGTGTAAGAAACATTGAAACAGTGTGTTTATGTTCAGTGGTAGAGATGCTGAATTAGGGGGTAGGAGTAAATAAGCATTGTGTTTCATCCTATTCCTTTTGGACTTTTGTAAAATGCATAATGATAATAACAAATGCACTTTTTTTCTCTTTTCTTTATTTATATTTTTTTTCATTTTGCAGTATGATCATTATTATCTGTTTTTATTTTGTTTTGTCTTTTAAATTGAGTTCAAATAAAGACTATCAATCAAATCAATTATTTTAAAGTCTACATTTACTCATTAGTTTTGCTGTTTTATAATATATGATGTATTTGTGCCATGTGATTTGTTATCAAACACCTTTAAGCAATAAGAATAAAGAGAGCACACGAAACAGATAACATGACAAAGGTGTATTTGAACACAAATGCAAATATTTGATATGAAGTCAGTACACAAATAGATGAGATAAGTACCAGACCTCATCATTGTTGGGGATTTTTTCTTGGCCAGGTTTCGCTTGTAAAACAAATTTTACCTCAAGGAACTTCCTGCTTAAACATTTGCATGTTGAATTATTAGATATAATAGGTAGGTTTGACTATGTATGGTTGAATATATATAAAAAAATTTCTTCACATCTATCGAATTGTCATGTATGTAAGAGATGCTTCTATCACATTCATTGACTCTAAAAATAGTTTCATTTGGACATAAAAAATGTATGTATATATATATATATATATATATATATATATATATATATATATATATATATATATATATATATATATATATATATATATATATATATATATATATATATATATATATATCATGATTAATCAAGTTAATCACGGTTGCTTATGTATTCTTTTAATCATGGTTTTTAAAAATGATTAGAGTTCCCAAGCATTTTATAATTTTACAAATACATATTATTTTACATCACAGTATCACTTTATGTTAAAGAAGGCAAAGAAAAAGTTGCCTATTTTCAGGGGCTGCTTTTGAGCCTTAATTATTATATATTTTTTTTATGTTTTTCCCCCATTTGTCATATCTCATTATGGCAGATGTTCATGACTGTAACACTACTTGGTTGTTTTTCTTTTTTTTTTAGAAAAACAAGCCTGTTCATTTTTCTACATTGATAGAAGTACTACAATGAATTTCAATGAGACAAAAATGTGCAATTAAACTGTCATTAATCTTGAGTTAACTATCGCATTTATGCAATTAATCGCAATCAAATGTTTTAATTGACAGCACTAACATATATATATATATATATATATATATATATATATATATATATATATATATATATAGAGAGAGAGAGAGAGAGAGAGAGGGGTTACTGATCAATAGCATTTGTTATATAACAGCTTGTCATTAACTACCATCTCGTCTCATCATCTGAACCCACTTTATCCTCACTAGGGTCACTGGGGGCCTAATCCAGCTACAATGGGTGAAGGTGGGGTACACCCTGTATGAGTCTCCAGTTCATCTCAGGGCTGAACATATATAGACAAACAATCATTTTCACATTCACACGTATGGACAATTTAGATTAACTAATTAACCTATCAGTGCATGTGTTTGGATGGTGGGAGGAAACTGGAGAAAACCCACACAGACACGAGGAGAACATGTGAACTCCACACAGAAAGGTCTGGTGTCGGAATCGAACCAGGGACCTTCTTCCTGTGAGGCATGAGTGCTAACCACTGCACCACCGTCCCGCCCCATATGGGTACTAGATTTTCCAAATGTACCTTGTCTGTATGAAAATCTGTATGACGCAGTTGGAAGTTTAACAATGTAGGAAGAAAAGAGTAGACGAACCCAAGATAAAGCAAACAGTAGGCTACACAGTGTAGATCAAACAAATATCAGACAATCAAACTGTGACATTTGAGATCAGTAGTAATTTTAGTCTGAACAGGCACCAAAGATTTTCAGTCATTGATGAGTTCTGAAAGCAGAAATGTGACTGATGAGTTAGTCCAACCATGGTATGGAGTCCAACTGTCCCTTTGAGGAGACAGATTCACCAGTTACTAGAAAAACTAGATTGATTTTATAACACTATTAAGAGATGAGAACAACATGCATATAGATCTATGTAAAGCCTTGGTTATGTTCTACACACTTTAAATGTGTCATTATCATTTTATTAAGTGGTCTCCACCTGACCCTTTATAGAAGGAAGCTGTGCTCTGTGTTAAAATTTGGAGCAATTCTTGTACTGCTGTCTTTTATTTGGTGTCTTTTATTTTGTCATACTGCCTATCCCGTATGCTAATATTGACCTTTGAATCTGAAAGTCGTTACAGATATTTTGGATTTTATTTGTTCATATATCATAACATAGGATCTTCATTCTCCAGGTAGCCAAGATACAGCACATAAAATGAATAATGAATATAATGATTAGTTTTTATGTAATGGGTAGTCAAATATAACATTTTAGAAAGGGTAAAATCTCAACTATGTCATTCTCTGTAATATGCAATTATCAATTTTAATTAAATATTTTCATATTTCTTAGGACTATAGATTCCTGTGAAATTATTCAGACAATTTCACATCTCTCTTGTTAAAAAGCTACAAAAATTCAAGTCTTAATTTTGGTTTGCAATTTTAGGGTAAAATGTTCTAGAAGTAAGTAAAAAAATAGTAAAAGGTGGTAAATTTTCTTAAAATCTCTTGATTTCATATGGAATAACTCTGAGTATGTTTATGTGTTGTGCCCCCCCCCCCCCCCCCCCCCAAAAAAAAAAAAAAAGGGGAGAGGGGGATTGTGTTTGAATCAGTTCGTTTGATGGAAGCAGGTTTACTGGACCAATTTCCAAGAAGGTAATAATAATAATAATAATAATAATAATAATAATAATAATAATAATAATAATAATAATAATAATAATAATAATAATAATAATAATCTTTATTTAAATAGCACCTTTCAAGAACATAAAAGTCATGAGGTGCTTTACAAAAGGAATAAAAGTAAAAAGTTTCGCTGCTTTTTAAAAGTGTCCACAGGTCTTAAATGTAGTGATAGACAGTTCCACAGAGTGGGTGCCAAAACCTCAAAGGTGCAATCTCCTTTGGTTTTTAGCCTGGAAGGTGCGAGGTGATCCAGAATAGATCTCATTAAATTTGGGTGAATGTGTTTTCCCAATGATTAGAGATATGGCAAGTCAGGTAAAATGTGTGTGTGTGTGTGTGTGTGTGTGTGTTCAGTTCAGTTATTTTTATTTGAGCAGTTCATCTTAAAAATAAATAAAATACAGAACAAAATAAACAAAAACAAAATAAGGATTTCAGAGTCACTAGTAGGTTGAAGTTCAGAGAACTTATAAAAATGCTACCCCTTATTTAACAATTTTACATTTAAATTATAACAATTTTATGAATTTAATTTACATAATGTCAATGTCCATCTTGACCATGTCTGCTGAACCTCCTGCATTATTAAAAACAGAAATAAAATAAAATTAAATTAAAAAGGCAGTGGTTAGCACCCATGCCTCACAGACAGAAGGTCCCTGGTTCTAATCCCACACCAGACCTTTCTGTGTGGAGTTTGCATGTTCTCCTCGTGTCTGTGTGGGTTTTCTCCAGGTACTCCAGTTTCCTCCCACCATCCAAACACATGCACTGATAGGCAGTGTTGGGAAAGTTCACCTTGATTAGGAACTAGTTCAAAGTTCAGTTCAAGTTACTCAATATGAATTAGTTCAGTTCATCGTTCATTCTTCCAAATTATGAACTAGAAGTTCATGGATCCCAAAATGAACTTTTTCATTCTTTTTTGTGTTATTATTGTAAACGTATTAATAATTTTTGACTATCCTGTAGTCAAAAAATCAGGGGAAAATTCCGCCCCTCCATGGCGGAAGTAAGTACCTTACCCCGGTTTAACTTCCTTCTCACAAGGAGTGGTTTCAGTGAGCTTCGTTTTCAATGTTTATTTCCAAGAACGGGACAACACCTGCTCCGGTCACCGGTCACACTCTGTACATTTAACTCTTTTTCTCCGCTCCCAAAAACTCTCTGCACCTCTCTCTCTCTCTCGCTCTCGCCCCCCCCCTCGCCGAATAATACAAAAATGACATCTATGATAATGCTGTGTTTTGATCCCATTTTATTCCTTATAGGACTCAATAATTACAACGTGATAAGAACGAAATATGAACTACATAAGAGCGCAGTTCAATAAATGCCAGAATAACCACGTTCACAACTTCCCGTTCATTTGGCAAAAGTGAACGAGTCGTTCATGTTCGTCAAAAATATGATATATTTCGTGAACGATCGTTCAATGAATGCGTTCAGGTGCAACACTGCTGATAGGTTAATTAGTTAATCTAAATTGTCCATAGATGTGAATGTGAGAGTGATTGTCTATATATGTTCAGCCCTGAGATGAACTTGTGACCCCTGTGACCCTAGTGTCGATAAAGCGGGTTCAGATGACGAGATGCGTAAAATTTTTTAAAATCAAAAACAACCATAATGTCATTAATCCAACACATGAAACATATTTCTTTGCAGCAAAAGCAAATATATCCTAAAGATTTTCATATGTTTTATATGTTCTGTGAAAATAATTTCTCTTCTGACCCAAATCAAACTCTTGTCATTCCGCATGAAGGCCTTGCTGTATCCTGCGTTAGTCATGTTCTTACTCAGGTTCACATATGAATACTTCCTCTGCTGCGGCTGCCGTGTACACAAACACAACAACACACATGGGAGCTCACATGTTCTGCTAAATGACACACCTTAGATCTGGTAATACAGGCTCAGAGAGAGAGAGAGAAGCAGAAACTTGCCAGAGGTGGATCACAGCCTCCCTCTAAGTCAACAATAGGGCACATCCACTTATCCACTTCTGCGTTTTACTCCTTCACAAGGAACGCTGCACTCCTGTCCAGGTCTGCAGCAGCGGACAATGGACTATTTATCTCAACCTTCTCTTTCAGTTCACTCCCTGGACACGTGTGACCATGTTCTTTCACCAAACTACACACACATAAAAGCATACGTCCACCTCCTGATTCCATCTATATAAGTATGCATTAACAGCCACGGGTATATAAAAAAAAAAAGAAAAGAAAGGCACTACCATTTTCCTCTTTCCAGATAATACTTAAGTGATGTACTCTCTGACTCGGGGGCAAGTGGTTTGACACAGACGCATACCTTAGTGCAGCCCCCGGTAGCGATAAAGTAGCGTGTGACAGACTGACAGTACAATGCATGTACAGTATGTGTGTCTGTGAGTGTGCACTTGGTCTATGCAAAAGACCAGATGGAGAAAAAAAAAAAAGAGAAGAACGGAGCCAAATGAAAAAGGATGAGAGCAAAGAAAAGAGAAGAAGGAGACGGGAAAGAGAGAGTGAGGGCACTTCAAGCGGAAACGCTCCAGTGCCTCTGCGGCCTGCCACCTCATATCACACAGCATCCACTGACAGATGAATACAGGAGAGTCCAATAAGAGAAAAGCTCCAAAATAAGGGAGGGGGAGGGGCTTCTGCACGAAAGATGATGCATGAGGATGGAGGAGTGGGGGGGGGGTTGACCGTCTGGACCCGATAGTGACCCATGCCAGTATCTGATGCAAAAACTGGAGAGAGTAGAATAGAATAGAATAGAATAGAATAGAATAGAATAGAATAGAATAGAATCATTCTACAGCTAAAATGATCCCTATTGCTTAGGAGATGGACATATGTTCTGTTATTCTTTACATGGGTTAAGCATATAATAGTATAAGACAAATGGAATATAAGCTCACAATCAGGGTGATTATTATTATTAATAGTATTAGTATTATTATTGTTGTTATTATTAGTATTATTAGTAATAAATACTAATAATAATATTATTAGTATTATTAGTAGTATTTTATTTTTAATTTTTTTGTTCCCTGTCATTCTCATTTGTATATGTTTTATGTATATTTGTTTTTTGTTTTAGTGTGTGTGTGTGTGTGTGTGTGTGTGTGTGTGTGTGTGTGTGTGTGTGTGTGGTATGTGGTATTTGTTTGTAGTGCCTTTGAGTGCCTCTAAATTCTTTACTGGCAATAACATAAAAAAATGAATAATGAATTACCAATATCTGATGCAAAAACTGGAGAGAATAGAATAGAATAGAATAGAATAGAATGTATTGTCATTACACACAAGTCACAATGCAATTCCACTTTAGTGAGGCCACTCTGCACCATGAAAAAAAATAAGGTAAATAGACAACAGCAATAAATAAATAAATAAATAAACAGTAGAATAAATAAACAATCATAGGAATAGAGTAAGTAAAAACTCCAAAGCTCAGTGGGAAAAGACAAACCTCGGGGAGAAGTACAGTGAAGGAGAGATCCACTCCCAAGGACGGAACATCCATTTGTTAAAAATACTAGTTATTTATGACATTTTTAACATACAGACATATTGAAAAAGAAAACTTACATGGGATAATACTGAAATAGCTTAATAACGTAAGGCAACGTACCAACATAATTTACAATAAACTTTCCCGCCCGTAACGATACGCTTTAATTAAAGATTGTGGAATGGCGTTAGCTACAGGTCACAGTGGGCCATACATGTTATAACATACATATTGTGTTGTACATACAATTTATCCATGTAATATGTCCATTCAAATAATAAATATAAAAGTATCCAACAACTATTACATAAATAAATGAATGAAAACCAACCACAACAATAAAAAAAGATAATAATAATAATGAAAGAAAAATAAAAAAAAATTAAAATAAAATAAAATACTACTGTGCTACGAGCTACAGCTTGTGTTCATGTGTGTGTGGTGGGGGTGCAGAGGGCATACCCACGTTGTCTAGACGTAGAGGGTCAACATCTATTTGGAGGGATCTGACATGGTCTATGAAGGGATGCAATATTTTAGAGAATACTAGTTAAATGAAAAAGTGCAGTGTGTAAGTTATGCCATGTTCAGTGTGTGTGTGTGTATGTTTCTGTGGGTGTTTGCTGTAGAGTGGGTTAGAATTGGAAGACGCTGACATTGTGAATGATACAAGAGGCCAAGGGTTGAGTGGAAAACACAAGCAGCATGTCTGTGACCTGACAACTGCTGGGGTTTTTTAATAAAATTTCCCATGGTTCACATGTTTATTCACATAACACTCCACTGTTGTCATCCATCCATCTGAACATTACATGTGAAATCACACACCTGTTACAATGAGCTTTAAAGCTGAACAATTTGGAGAAAAAAAAAAAAGAGAATTGCCTTTTTTTTTCTTTTTTCTGGCAGATATCGTAATTTCAATTCTGTTCACAATTTTCTTTTAAGTCATGTCTCTGTGGTCAGTAACATTTGCAAACATCACAGAAGCTTATATAATACCATTCAAACAGTAAATGTCCAAGACACCTGATTCAGATGATCAGCCTCTGCAGCAGACTGTTAATGAGCGTCAGGTGTGTTGGAAGGAAACAGAAAAAAACATATCATTGTAAATGTAACCCTTTAAACATCCACTCAATTTCACCTAAATGTCTTAATAAAGTAAATTGAATGCTGTTGTTGAACCATTTTGGTAACATGCAATGGGTGTTTGATTATATTATAAATGAAAATGTATAATATAATATCAATTTATATTTATATATTTATAAATATGAAAACTGGGATATTGGAGGCGGGTCCTGTTAGATGAAGCAATAGCCATTTGTAGATATTTATTAATGTTTTGATGGGTTTTGGATTACATATGGACTACATATTATATTATATTAGATTAGATTAGATATACTTTATTAATCCCCAAGGGGAAATTCAAGTGTTCCAGCGGCACACATATAAAACACACACACACACATTCCCAAACACATATTATATACTATAAAACAGACGCACATGATGCAGTACAGACCAACATGATTACACTACATGCAGTAGAAGTTGTCAGAGGCATAATGACCATACAAGTTAGGGAAAAATAGAATAAAATATAAGATATCCATCATAAAAAAAAATAAAAAAAATAGCCCTACCCAAAAAGATAAAGCTAAAGTGCATTAGTGTTAACACTAATGCACTTTAGCACATGATTGTGTGTATATTTTTGTTTGTTTTGGATGTTTTTGTTGGACTATGACTGTGTTTGTTAGAATATGGTTCCTCTGTGGATAATCATGCGACATAAATGTTCAGATCTACTGTTCGATGTTTGTATTTTGAACAAATCAGTGATTGTACCTGCTGTGGTTATTATATAGGAAAGTGGTTCATATGGTAAATGGACTGTACTTGTGTAACTCATTTTATACAAAGCTCTTTACAACTCCTCACACATTCATACACCAGTCGACTGCCTGGGAGCAACTTAAGGTTCAGCGTCTTGCCCAAGGACACTTCGACATGTGGACAGCCTGAGGCGGGATGCGAACCACCAACCCTTCTGTCATTGGACGACCCACTCTAAAAACTTAGCCACAGCCGCCTTATATCTATCCATGTGTCAGAATTTCCGCTCATGTGACCATTTGGGACAGGTTTGGGTAGTTTTTTTTTACATTTTTGAGGGACTACTTCCGGCATATACTGTATGTGGGCCCTTGTAAATGTAATTAAATTGTTAAACATGTAAATGTAAATGTGAATTTCATACCTAAAAGCTCCAGTTGACAGTAGTAGACTTCTGTAATGTTTTTAGCATTTGTATTATTGTTTGGTAGAATAGGGGTGAGAGATACTACGTTTTTTTTTACTTCTTCTCACTCCCTTTCGAATATGTTACTTGCCTTCTTATTTTTAATTCATACTATATTGACTTGATTTTATCAATTATTGGCTTTTGAAATATACAATGTTTTTGTGTTTGACATATTCAAAATAAAAATGACTAAACTAAAATCTAAACTAAACTAAAGGTGATCAATAGCAGTAGCAATCAATCAATCAATCAATCAATCAATCAAACAATAGCATATTCATGATATCACTGTTAGCAGGGTGTTATCCTCTGTTTAATAATGGAAAAAATAAAACAGGCAAGGATTTTTAAAACATCTATTTTAGTCTATTACAGTTTATTCAGTCATAAAAAGAGTTACAATATTTTAGACAATGGGAATAAATTCTGTGACGTCTGTAGGTGTCCAGACTGACAGACAACAGACTGTTCTGTGGTGTGGGGTGGGGGCGTCTCCAGTGAATTTCTGCATGGGGCCCCAGCAGACCCTAGAATCACCTCTGAGACTAACCCAACCCATGGGACACCCTGTTGACCCGCATTTTGTAATAACGGTGCATTATGTAATAATTTATTCCATTTTGCAGCAGCAGGTGCTTTGGTGGTGTGGTATTAAAACTCAAGGAGCTGTTTGGGAAATATTATAAGTGGTTTATATCTTGGCTGGTAATTAGATATATTAGTTATAAGGACAATTTGAAATTACAGATCTATTTTGGAAATATAAATTTTGTTATTTGTTTCGCCTTTTGAGACAATTTCATATTAGTTTAAAATGAATGTTAGTGGATAAATGATCTGGTCACAGCAGCTCTGTAAACAAGTTATGTTGTTTAACCTCTTAAGTCCCGAAGGGGTTTTCTGGAAAATTCCACCTAACATGCATGCCCAAATTAAAGTAAAATACAATTAACAAACAAACAAACTATACTTTAGAATTGTTATTACATAATGCACTTGCATCTTATTATTACATTTTCTAGAGAATAAAAAAGGTGCAAGTGCATTTTGGAATAATCTTCTCAAAATGTAATTATTTATTACATAATGAGGAAAAATATATTACAAAATACAGCAGTTTATTACAAAATGAAATTAAAAAGTTATTACATTGTGGACATTTATTACAAAATGTGGCTCAACACGTCTAGTTTCAATAAAAAATAGGTTTGTTCTCTGACATTTGCTCTCCTCACAAATATAAAACATGCTCTCTTGTCTCATTTGTCTCTTTTTTCTTACAGTTTGAACCTGACATTTATTTATTTATTTATACTCATGTCTGACTTTATATAGACTTATTGAAGGTCCAGTATTGTGGGTGGGAGACATGTGCATAAAATTGCATATGGACGCTATGGACGTGTCTATACCAATATTTAGATGTGTCTAAAATGTCCATATCAGTTTTGAATGGAGAATTAGACAATATTAGGGAAACAAAAGGTAATGTTTTCACCCTCTTCAGTTCTGTCTGTCATTGGTGGGGACAGCATTGCTATTTTTTTGTAGTCTTTCCTCAATGAAAACTTTGACTAAATATTGTTCTCAACAAACCTTTATCATGTGACAAAAACGAGATGAGACTAGACGTAAATGTTGGTCTTGTGACGATTACTACATTGAAAAAAGTAAAATATTGAATCAACTTGAAAATTCTTCTTCAATTTTGACTTTTTTATCTCATAATTTTAACTTTTTATCTCATAATTTTAACTTTTTATCTCATAATTTTGACTTTTTATCTCATAATTTAGAATTTTTATCTCCTAATTTATTAATTTTCATGGTCAAAAATCTAGTTGAGTGAACCAAATTGAATGGCATAGGGTTAGGGTCATCTTAATTTAATTTAATTTGATTCACTCAACTAGATGTTTTTATGACCTATTGAAGAAGAATTTTTAAGTTGATTCAATGTTTTTTTTTCAGTGTATAATTAAATATATCATACAATAACAAAAGAGACTAAATGTGGCTTAACAAATAAAAACTTTCCTAAAATGTCTCTTAGTTTTTGTTTACCAAAACAAAATGAGACATTATTTCATCTCTTTCAGGCACATTCTTATTTATTTATTTATTTATTTTTGCTGTCTCTCGCCTGAAAGTCATCAAATGATGTCCCCACTAATGTCAACATCATTATTACGCCCTTGATGGGAGGACAGGTCAATAGGCACAATGGCTACAATGGTTTCATATTCAACTTATATTTTCCTTGTGTGTTTAAAAATGTTAAATGAAAAAGATCTTGATTAAAAAAAAAACCAACAACCAAGAATGAAGTTATGACAATGCTATAAGTCTTACTCATAACGTTGACAACTTAGTTAAATTTAGTGAAAGATCACTATTGGTGATGACAGTCTATCATCAGTTACATTAAACCATAAATGCTAGCATAAGAAATCACCATCGTATCTATGTGAAACTACAGAAAAAAGATGTTAAATCCACTTTATTGTACTAATACAATTGGAATACAAGCTGTTTTTTTTTTTTTTTTTTTTTTTTTTTTTACATAATATGGAAATTAACTGTAACTCCTAGAATTATTTGGGTTTTTTTTTCTGTGATATTTTGAGAAGAAATATGTTCATGTTTTTTCTATGACGGTTGTTTCCTACAGAAGTTTATTTTTAGACTCCCCAAAGCCTGCAGTATGTTAAACATGTTAGCAGGATGGGAATTAGAGGAAGTATTGTGTTGACGTTACAGTATCTTTGTCATCATGGTTTGGGTTTTAAGTATGTGCTTATCCAGTGATGACATCCTCGTGCTTAAGAAAAACAACATTTGCTTTCAGGTTGTAAGATAACTGGCTGTCTCATGTGTGTAAATCTGAAAGTCTATTGCTCATTATGTCTTCAGCTTTAAATACAAATGAAAAAACCAGCATATAAATATGTTTTATTAAAGGCTGGAGGCTCAAATAATGTGAGAAGGCAGTCTCTGTCTATTTTACATGATGTCTTGAGTAGGATAATGTTACGTCTATTTATAATTCTGTGCATTTTAAACCAAAGTAAATGATTCCTGTCATAACACTACTGGTAATAATGTCTTTACATTTTACAAACAGTCAAAGTTGAAATGTCTGCTCTATTTACATCTGCCCTTAAATGAACGCAGACATAAAAAAAATATATATATACATGCATATAAAGTGCTTTTTGCTTTACCTACTTTTATCTCTGATAGAACAAGTAAAAAAAAAAAACAAAGAAAAAAAAAAAAACAGACAGAGAGCAGTGCAGTGCAGTATGGGCCAGGGTGGGGTTAGCGTTTCAGACTAAGCTGACGTAAATTGAATGCAGGTATGGGTAATAGGCTGCTGCGATTCTTCCCATGTCTGTGTAAAGCTATTATAATAGGCGTCAAAGTGAAAGGAGTGATAAGAGGGCATTGGCTGCTGTTGGAAAATGAAAATCCAGGTCTATCACAGCTACAATTGCTTTTCAGACAAAGTGGAAACCTCACAGTGTGAAATCCACTCCCATAATGTGACTGTAAAATTAGCTTTCAAAAGTCATACCCTGCTCAGTAGCCATCCAAATATATCAAAATTTACTTATTTATGGATGCCATGTTGCTTAGAGGCTTTTAATGTTTACATCTGAAGAGAAGATCATTTGGAAGAGATTTCAACATGTTGTCGGAGGGTGCAGTCAAATGGGATTTTGGTGTGGCAGGGTGGATCTGAATACCAATGTCCTAATTTATGGCTTTGCAATGTGGGATGGTTCGATTTAACCAATATGGGTAAGAATGGTTGTGTAGGAGCAGCTTGTTCAGACATGTCAAAGTATTTAGCCTGGATAAATGATTAAAAATAAAGACTTAAACCTATTTGTCTCACACCTGTATCTCTATCCCATTATTTTAATAACATCTACACAGGGCTAGGCATAGGCATAGGCAGACTAGGCGGTCGCCTATGGCACCAGATGCCTTGGGGGCACCAAGTCCCACAGAATTAGAATATTAAGATGTTGTATTTTCTGGACTATAAGGCACACTTAAAATACTTTAATTTTCCTCACAATGCACCTTATATATGGATCAATTGTGGTTGTGCTTAGTGAGTTGAAATTTGGACTTTTTATCTCACGATTTTTTACTTTTCATCGTATAATTTTGACTTTTTAGCACAGAATTTTTCTTTCTTATCACATAATTTTGGCTTTTTATCTCATGATTTTGATGTTTTATCTCACAATTTGGCCTTTTTATCACAGAATGTGTGCTTTTTATCTCATAATTTGGGCATTTTATCTCATAATTTGGATGTTTTATGTCATAAATTTGGCTTTTTATTTCATAAGTTTGACTTTTTCTCACATAATTTTGACTTTTTATCTCATAATTTTGACTTTTTCCTGTCATAACACTACTGGTAATATTGTATATAAAGATATTTCAGGTTGTTTATATTTCTTAAGGTTATTCACATTTCTTGCAAAATTATACTTAGTTTTAGGTGTAAATACATGAAAATATTTACATCTACAGAGAGAATAATTTGTCCTTGTCATTATTTATAAGTTATTAGGATAGTATTTTACTGATCTTGCCACATGAGATTGAATTGGTCTGAATGTTGAACTTGAACTGAAAGGATTGTTCATTTCTTAGTGCCATTTTTCCATTTCATAAACTCATCCCAAGGGCCATACTGGACCCTTCAGTGGGCCGGATTTGGCCCCCGGGCCGCATGTTTGACACCTATAAATATGACAAATTTAGCTTTTAAAGGCTGTCATCTGATCAATCGTACATCAGTCCAGACAAATGTGGTGTCATTTTGCTCGTAACACTCCAGCAAACATAATCAGGTAAAGTCTTAAAGTCTGAAATGCACATGATATCAACAAAGGCACAAAAACACAGGAGTATTTGTCCAACCTCAGATCTATGTTGGGGATTTTTTCCTCCCATATTCTACCAAATATTCATCTTTTTTGCTAAAATATGTGTATTTGTTCCAAAAATGTCTAAATGTAGCCACTTTGGAAACATTTATAATTCCCCAAATCCCCCTTTTGTAAAACACATACACATAACCAGAGAGCAATAACTTTATTTATAGAGCTCCTTAAAAACAGAGTTTACAAATAGCTTTGGCATCCAAGCAGAAATAGCAAAAATAAAAGATAGAAAATAACACTACACAGAAGAGATAAGAACAGCAACACAAACTATGAGTTATGGTACTGTATAGAGGGCTGAAATAACATACTATGATGGTGTTCAATCCATCCAACATAAAGGAATGGAATGAAGCAACACTTTCTGACTGACAAGACTGATATTTTAACAAATACAATTCTCAACCTTGAACTGACAAGACATTGGTCTGTAGGTAAATGGTGTGTTTCAGTCCATAACTAACAAATGCAGCTTTAAACACCAGCAATTTCCCAGTTGTGGGATCAATAAAGTTCTTGTATTGTATTGTACAGAGGTGGTGAAAGTACTCACATTCTGTACTTAAGTATAAGTGCAGTGTGAAAAGAATAATCTGGTAAAAGTAGAAGTATTGATTCAACTCCTTTACTTCAGTAAAAGTCAAATATTACGACTTCTCAATTGTAATAAAGTCAAAAGTTAAATTGTATTTGTTTGCTATGGATGAAATAATAGGAAAAAGTTTTAAAAGTATCCAAAAAATAAAGCCTTTAAAAGTGAGTTATTGTGGAGATCATGTGTTTGATCAGGTCACGGTTTGTTAGTTTTGTGGGAATGAGGCAGGAAAGTTAAGAAAAATGGGTTGGATTTTAAAAAATATATAATTATGAGATACAGTCATACATATGAGATCAGAAATTAATAATTATGAGAAAAATAGTCACAATCATAAGCTAAAATCATGTCATAATTATGATATGGAAAGTCACAATTTTGCCTTTTTTAAAATTTTTTTTTTTTTAAGTAACAGGTCTATTATGTGAATGTAAGGACAGATATTTATGCAAAAATGTAGGGAGTAAAAAGTAAAAAGTTGCCAGAAAAATAAATATTCAAGTAAAATACAGATACAGTGCCTAAAAAAAATATACTTAAGTACAGTAAAGGAAGTAGTACTTTTACTTAGTTACATCCCACCTCTAGTATTGTATTGTATTCTCACGCATTCTATTCTGTTCTATTATATTTCACCAAAAATATTAAGATGGGGGGGGGGGTAATGTGTGATCTAAATTCATTGATGTTTCTAAGTCTACAGCTTTTAAGCAGTTAAATAAAAAGCAAAAGTGAGTGTTTTATTCCAAACTACAGGGTGTTACTTTTATAAAGAGCCCATTCTTTTATCTGTACTTCAAATGGTTCAAAAACAGTTGTAATTTTAATTTGGAGAGGTATTTTTTAGACATTTTAAACAAAATCAACCTGGAATATTAAATCAAATCAAAGCCTTTATTGTCATTATGCATCAGTACAACTAAATTATGAGTGGCCGTCCACTGGGTATATTTAAAATATAAATATCAATAAATGAAATGAATACAAAATAATTAAAAATAACGTAAAATCAGTGTGGACAAGATGATAGTACTGAGGGGTTCCAAAGGTGTTTATTATCAAATACTGAAGTGATTTAATAACTAAATGCTGTGCACATATACAGATTACACACACATTAAGTGATGCAGCTGCATATGTAGTAACATGTCCAACTGTCCCTGCATATATGAACATTAGAATTGACAAATAACCCTCGGCAAAAACTGTCCTGACTCTTTTAAATTATATGGAGTGTCAGGCTGAAGTTTAAGTCCCAGAGGGAGATGAGAAATAATGTGAACCTTCATCCACGTTCTGGTCAACAATATGCAAAAGATGTCTGATTTCATAAAAAGAAATGTTTGTCAAAGCATAAGATCATATTTTTAAAGGAATAAAAACCATAAAGACCCAAACCTAAACATTTTTTTCTTTATTTTTCTCTATTTTTCGGATAAAAAAAAAAACCTTTGAATTTACCCAGAGCTTTAATGACAATTAACATGATCAGTGAATTAACTATAGGAAAAATTGGGGGTAATAAAAAAAATAAAGAAAGAAAGAAATTCAGAGGAAAATTTTTTTTTTTAAATTATTAGAAATCACTTGACCCTTAGGTCCATGGATATTTTTGTAGATTTTTTTTTCTATATCACCAGTAAAACCCATGGAGTTTCATAAATGACAATGTTTAATATCTTTACTAAAAAAGTCACTATTCTCTGTTTTTAAAACAATAACCTCAACTTTAATCCAAGCAACATATACATGAGCAGTAAATTAAATATGACAAAAATATCACATTTTTATTGAAGAAATGCTGATGAATCACTTAAAAAAGGTTAAAAAGAGAAAAAAATAATCATAATATTTTTGGATATACTGGGTCTTATGAGTTAAAAGTAAAATATTGCACAAAAACATTTCTTATATAATGCTGGTGGTTGTGACTTCAGCTCTTCGTACAAAATTAGCAACATTTAATTTTTTTAAAATGTTGCCACGATAATTTTTGAGTTGTTTGAGCAGAAAGAAATAATCTAGAATTAAACAACAAACTAAAATCGAAGAAGTGAACATTATCTTGGTAACATGTTTAAACTGGAGAAAAATCACCTACAAATCACTGACAGATCTTTTCTGTTTTGTTTATGCTTTGTGTTGTCAAGCGATGAATTATAGACGTGTATGGAAACGTTCAAACAAGGTCAGAACTGTCACAGTCTGAACTGTGGATAAACAAACAGAAAGTTAGTAGACGGTAACAACGATAGATAGATAGATAGATAGATAGATAGATAGATAGATAGATAGATAGATAGATAGATAGATAGATAGATAGATAGATAGATAGATAGATAGATAGATAGATAGATAGATAGATAGATAGATAGATAGATAGATAGATAGATAGATAGATAGATAGATAGATAGATAGATAGATAGATAGATAGATAGATAGATAGATAGATAGATAGATAGATAGATAGATAGATAGATAGATAGATAGATAGATAGATAGATAGATAGATAGATAGATAGATAGATAGATAGATAGATAGATAGATAGATAGATAGATAGATAGATAGATAGATAGATAGATAGATAGATAGATAGATAGATAGATAGATAGATAGATAGATAGATAGATAGATAGATAGATAGATAGATAGATAGATAGATAGATAGATAGATAGATAGATAGATAGATAGATAGATAGATAGATAGATAGATAGATAGATAGATAGATAGATAGATAGATAGATAGATAGATAGATAGATAGATAGATAGATAGATAGATAGATAGATAGATAGATAGATAGATAGATAGATAGATAGATAGATAGATAGATAGATAGATAGATAGATAGATAGATAGATAGATAGATAGATAGATAGATAGATAGATAGATAGATAGATAGATAGATAGATAGATATTCATTGCCTATGAGTGTATTTTTTTGCCTTTTCTTCTATTTTTTCTTGCTTCTTCTTCAGGGTGTAGCTGGGATTTGACTTTAAATTAAGTCCATTTTTGCCGCTTCAGATCAAAATCTCTTTCTCAAATTCTCAGACAAAAAGTCCATTTTTCCATGGCATATATTTCTTTGACAATATCCAGCCATTACCTCGGCTCTGCGGGTTCGCTTCCCAACCAGTTTCTTTTCAAGGGTTTTTTAGCAGCAAGACACAATATTTTAAATAGGTAGACGTCTGTCTTTTCCGTGACTTCCAAAGGAATAAATGCCAGATATACATCCTGTAGATTTAAAATGTCGTCCATTGTTCAATTTTAAAAGATTTCTTACAACAGCTGTAGAACTTGACAGATGAATTAAAAATACCTGGTTTATTATTGTTCAATATATTTTCACTTTTTAAATGTCACTCTTTGGTTTTGCATTGTAAATTACTCCTTAAACTGGCATTTCTTTTCCTGTTGGATCTACAGTAACACTTATGAAATAGAGAAGTGTCCATATGTGTGTTCTGGCTTAAAGCACAGTTCTATTTTATCTACAGTAGTGGTTTGTCCCGAGTGGCTGACCAGGTGGACCATGAAATTAATACATTTCTAAGCTTTTTCTTTTTTCCTCTTTTCTATTTCAAAGGTCACCTGCTAAATTAAATCCACTCACATACCAGTTCTTTAAAGAGAGACAGATAAATACAAAGGTATCCAACAACAAATGTCCAAAGGTGGAACTGGTTCAACTGGTTTTCGTCTCAGAGTGTTTTGTCCGTGGACGTGCAGCTGCAGGGATTCCACACATGCCACAGGTGTGTTGAGCGTGTTGAGAATGTGTGAACCCAACCCTCCACATCAACCTGACAAGTGCCGTCGCCGTCCTCTGGTCACATGATGCAGAGCTGTTCTACCGACTGTCAATAAGACTGACACTAACACTGACAGGAAACCCATGGATGGATGGGTGGGTGTGTGGGTGGGTGGATGGATGGATGGATGGATGGGTGGATGGGTGTGTGGGTGGATGGATGGATGGATGGATGGATGGATGGATGGATGGATGGATGGATGGATGGATGGATGGATGGATGGATGGATGGATGGATGGGTGGATGGATGGATGGATGGATGGATGGATGGATGGATGGATGGATGGATGGATGGGTGGGTGGGTGGGTGGATGCATGGGTGGATGGACGGGTGGGTGGACGGATGGATGGATGGATGGATGGATGGATGGATGGATGGATGGATGGATGGATGGATGGATGGGTGGGTGGATGGATGGTTGGGTGGATGGATGGATGGGTGGATGGATGGATGGATGGATGGATGGATGGATGGATGGATGGATGGATGGATGGATGGATGGATGGATGGATGGATGGATGGATGGATGGATTTTCTTTTTCTACTTTTTTGTCACCATCTCTCCATCCAACCCCTTTTCTTCATTCTTTTTTCATTTTTTTTCTTTGTCCTTTTGTCTTATGCCCCCTCCATTTTCCTCTTCTTTTTTCCCCTCTTTTTTCTCTCAGTATCATGCCAGGAAATAAAGAGTATATTAGCCAATGCAACAGGTCGATGCTCTACTGTCTTTTTTAGTTGAAGGTAAAGAACAGATTTATTGCTTTATTCCTTAAATTTTGTAGGAAAATATCAATAAGTAAAAACTGCCAAGGCTGTTACATAAAGATTTGTCCTTCACTTCTGCTGAACATCCATATGACAAAAGGCTACAGAAGGAAGATTTACTCGACCTACAGTAAAAAGAACTAAAATGAAAAGTAAAGTGATGTGCAGAGCCATTATTGAACGCATATTTACTGAACAAATGATTGGTATCTGCTAATGGTTAATTGATTTATATTATATTGGTATAAGATAAGATAAGATACAATATGATACGATACGATAACATAACATAACATAACATAACATAACATAACATAACATAACATAACATAACATAACATAACATAACATAACATAATATAACATAATATAACATAACATAACATAACATAATATAACATAATATAACATAACATAACATAACATAACATAACATAATATAACATAACATAACATAACATAACATAACATAACATAACATAACATAACATAACATAACATAACATAATATAACATAACATAACATAACATAACATAATATAACATATTCCCCTATAGTCCCACCCACTAGGGGAAATTCCGGGTTTACATCAGCACAATTATCACTTCTATAACACATTGCATCTACAGTACATAGTGATTTTTTTTGTCCACTCAAAGTGCTTTACATTGGTGACCCATTATTCATTCACTTTCACATGCTTCCTCTGGTGGTGGTGACAGGTGGGCCGGTGAAAAATGGAGGAGGTCGTAAAGGTAAGTGGGAACATAAAAACATAACCTCCTTGGTAGAGGTAATGGTAACACTTTATAATACCTACACACAATTTACTATGTATTAACCATTTATTACCTATTTGTTAATGGTTTATTCATACACAATTCATCAAGAGCAAAGCGTTTGTTCTTTTTTTCTATGAACAAACCATTTGTAGCCGTGTGAAAAACTGCTTTATGATTAATTGTGCATAAACAATACATTAATAAACATTAACAAGTAAGTAACAAATGGTTAATACATGATGGAATGTGTGTAGGTATTATAAAGTGTTACCGAGGTAATAATTCTAGATACAATATACAATTGTTAATTATTTAAATGAAAATAAAAGCATACATACAATATATACATTAAAATATAATGGAAAATATATCTGAACCTTTGTAAAGTATGCTAAAGAGAAATTTTTGGAAGCTACTGTTAATTGGCCGAGGTCTTGTATTATATTTTGGATGTTGTTTTTTGCTTTGTTATTGTGATTTTTACTTTTTTTGTTGTTGTTTGTGTGTGTATGTTTTTGTAATTGTTGTACTGTTGGGTGTGGACTCCAGGAAGAATAGCGATGGCTTCAACCAAAACTAATAGAGGTCCAAATAAATTGAATTAAATGAACCAGGAGAAATACAGTCTATTTTGCACAGATCGGTTTTTCTTGGATGGCAGACTTTCTTTCCCTCTGTGGCTGGAACAATTAAGCCAAATATTTATTTCTTTTCTTTTCTGAGATGCATTGTTGCTCCTATCTTGCTCTCTTTTTATTTAGTGAAACAAACCCAAAATTAAAAGGTCAGACAGTGGTCTCACAAATAGAGAAATATATCGAATCTGTTGGAGCAAGAATTGAATTTTTATCAATATAATAATTGGATTTTTTTTTTTTGTTTCTTTTTTTGTTGTGGAAGCATTTTGGTGCTTCAGGAATACAGCATGAATATAATAACAAACAATAAGTGGACATTTAAACATAAACATACACACCTCATAGTGAATGTTTGCGACTCTTGATAAAAGTTTAATTAATTTTTTTGCCGACTGTGACACACGAGGCACTGCTGTAATTTTACAGGCATTCAGCAGAACAACACTGTGTCACAACAGGACTCCTCAAGCAAAGCCGCCGCTGTTCTAAACAAGCCCAGAATGCTTTTGAGTTTTCTGACAAATTCCTTTTTTGTTAATTGGATATCATTTGAAGTGTGAAATACAATAGAAATGAGAGTCTGTAATTTGTGATTCCCAAGTACAAGCAACTTAGTCAGATGTAGCAGGGGTGTCAAAGTCATTTTAGTTCAGGGGCTACATTCAGCCTAATGTGGTATAAAGTGGGCTGCACCTGTAAAATAATATAAATAAATAATAGGATAAAAATGTATAAAATAATGACAGTGACAAAGATTTCTGTGTTTGAGTGGGGGGAAAAAAGCTAAATTCTCCAATAAATATGTGTATATCTACAAACTGTATGTGAACATAACATGAAGAACCTGTAAATTGTTAATAAAAATGAGTCAATGCTGATGATATTATACTTTAGTTTATCATTTGTGACCCTCCAGCACAAAACCAGTCAGAAGTCACACAGCAGTATTTCTATAAACTATAGTGTTATATGGGTCAAAATGATTGAATTTGAAGTTTATGCCATTTATGTCAATTTATTATCCAATTAAAATGTCTCCTGAACACTTGAATGTAAAGAGTATAAAGTACAGAGAAATGTCATTATTATGACATAAAGATCACATGTGAGATTTAAAAAGAATTATAATTATGAGATAAAAAGTCAAAATTATGAGATACATATGAAATAAGAAATTGATAATTAGGAGAACAATAGTTGATATTATGAGCTAAAAATTCACAATTATGAGCTAAATCATGTCATAATTATAATATAGAAAGTCACAATTTCTCTCTGAAGCCACTTATTTATTATTTTAATTTTTTTTTTTTTAAAAACACACGTCTATTCTGTGAATGTAAAGAGTATAAAGTACAGATATTTATACAAAAATGTAGGGAGTAAAAGTAAAATAGTTGCCAGAAAAATAAATACTCCAGTAAAGTACAGATACTGTACAGTAAAGGAAGTACTTTTACTTAGTTACTTCCACCTCTGTAAACACACATGTTTCATAGGTAAGTGTTTCAGCAGCAGCTTCTGTCAAACACATGAAGACTCATGAGGTCACGTTTACACTCGTGTGTCACTGACAAACATAAGAACGAAACATATGAAGTGAAGCAGATCTTACCTGATGATGCAACAGCAGCAGAAGAAGAAGTAGAGAGAGAGAGAGAGAAAAAAAAAACAAGAATTAATATTAGGTCTGTCAAAATGAATGCATTAACACAGATTAATCTGATTTTAACACAATTGTTTTCTTTCAAGTTGTTTTGTTGAAACTGTTGAAAGTGTTGAATAAACATGTTAATAGCGTATATTTGAACCTCCAGCAAAAAAACAGCGGTTCAGTCTCACAGCAGTATTTATAGCTATAGCCTCAAATACATGGGTGAAAATGATCCAATTTATTAATAATAATAATAATAATAATAATAATAATAATAAATTTCAGCCCTCCCAGGCTGATAGTGTCATGCAGCCATGTACGGTGGTACCTTCAATAAGGAAAAGGATAAAAAGGCAGCAGATGCAAAAGGAACACATATTCTACTTTAAAAACAGAACATGAACACAGTACTCAATTTAAAGTTTATCCATCAAACCTGAGTAAAATGTCTCCTGAACACTTCTAATTATGAGTTTTTTTGTGAAATTCCTACTGTAAGTGTTTCAAATCATGCCTTTTAAGAAGGACAACAACTAACTCTGACAGTAATTAAATCTCAAACAAAGAAAAATCAACTCAAAACACAGCTTTTAGTTGTTTCCCTGTCATGTTTGTTACCGTTGGAAAGATCGGGATTCCCTCTAGACAACCTTTAAATAGTTACCCTTACATAATTATATATTTGAACTAATGGGAGGCCTCAGAACAAAGCCTTCTTCAGTAAACCAAATTCCTTGTTGCTATGGCGATGTTGAAAAACTGCCACTGATTGGTTGAATTAAGTGTCACACAAGTAATTTTAATAAACTTTCAGATAAATATAAAATCTTAATTTCTGACATTTGACCCAAGTGACTGGTTTTGTGCTGGAGGGTCACATTTATACATGTGCACAGTAGATCTACAAATATACACAACATTTAATAACAGGCTGAATGTTGGTAAAATTCCACAAATATTTCGGGTTACTTTTTTTGTACTTTATTTTACACTAAAACAGAAAGGTTTGTTTCCATTATTTCTAGGTTATTATCATAGTATTTTACTAGTTTCATCCACTTTAGATTGAATTGACCTACAATTATTTTAACTTCCTTGATTATTAATTATCTTCAGTATTATTTTTATATTTCACACATTCATCCCAGGGGCCAGATTGGACCCTTTGGCGGGCCGCATTTGGCCCCCGGGCCTTATGTTTGACACCTGTGAGATATAGTGATTCTATTGTAAATGACACCATGGAGCCAGGAGTGTGTTTAGGATGAACACGTAGGTCCCAATACAAGCAGGGAGCGAAAACTGTCACTTTCATCATCCTCATTTTAAATTACCTGTTAGAAGTGCTGCCCCAGCTGGCCTCCATGTTCATCTACTGACAGAAGACTTTCTGTTTTATTAACTGTTCAAATGTCAACTACAGTCCAAACTCTAATGAATGTAGCTAATGTTACTTAGATGCTAATTTCAAAGTGAAAATACAGATCATTCGAAACAAATCACCTCAGGCTGACAAAGAGCTGATGAGCACTGACACTGTGTGTGTGTGTGTGTGTGTGTGTATGTGTGCGCGTGTGTCTGTGTGTATGTATGCATGTATGCTGTGCGTGTGTGTGTGTGTGTGTGTGTGCGCGTGTGTCTGTGTGTATGTATGCATGTATGCTGTGTGTGTGTGTGTATGTGTATGTATGCGTGTGTGTCTGCGTGTGTGTGATTGTATTTAGTATCAGTATGATGTGTCAGTCCTCACATCATTTACTCAGTAGATATTTGGCTGATCTTCAGTTCCAGATTATGCCAGATTCCAGTGTCTGGACATGATGTAATATAACACAGTCTGCAGCTGAGTGACATACTGGTTAATTCAACATGAATCAACTATAAGGATGTTCTTTTTCTGTCTTTACAAAAAACAAATATTTTGCAAGTTCAAATACAAAGGCTGGAAATGGTAAAAAAAAAATATATATATATATATATATATATATATATATATATATATATATATATATATATATATATATATATATATATATATATATATATATATATATATATATATGGGGATGAAAGATCTTTAATGTTATTCAGAGGCAGATTCATCACTCATTACCATCCATCCATCCATCCATCCATCCATCCATCCATCCATCCATCCATCCATCCATCCATCCATCCATCCATCCACTTTATTAGAATATCTGGATTCATCTCAGTTTCAATCTTGACAAAATCTATTCTGATCACAAATAACATGGATACTTTGTGCTGAAGTCTCATGAACCTATGACCCCAAACATATGATGAATTGTACCTTTATGTTCTCTGGTCTCAGCCGTACAAATGAGTTGTTTTTTAACTCAGCATTATCCAACAACATTAAGCAGAGCTGAAGCCTCAACTCTTAGTAAACTTACACCAATAATAAGTTTACTTCTTATCACCTATAATGGATACAATGGTAGTTAATAAGTCCATCAGGTTCTAATGTTGTCATGTGTCTGAGGTTACACGCTCTGGAAATTCATTTCATTGCATTCTTTTTTAAAAATATCCTGCTAGAATAACACTCCTCTCAAAATATGAAAAGTGCTCTCTCCAACATGAACATTCCTCTCTCAACCATTTTGAAACAAAAATAACTCCATATTAGTAGGTTAAGCTTTGCTGTTGAATACAGGTTCATTATTTTCTAATGAAATACTGGACTATGTTTTTAAAAAAAGAATGTCGCCATGACATTCTTTTTAAAAATAAAAATAAAATTAATAAATATTAAATAATAATAAAAATTGAATTACATTTTTAAAAAAGGTTATTTTTCTTTATATTTATTATTTTTCTGTGGAAAAAATTGAGAAAACATCAGAAATATTTTTGTTTAATAAACAAAGTTTTAAAAAAATAGCATTTTGTGTCAGTGAAAAGACATGCCCTAATTACTTCCATGCTAACACAGTTTGGCTCAAAACCGCAAACTCAAATTTTCTTAGTGTACATCTGTACAATTATATGTATGTACTCCCAATCATCTAAAAATTGAGCTCAAATTAATTTTACTCTTGATAATCCTTTTAAGTAAGTCATCGGCTACATTTTGATGTTACAGTTCAATCGTGTATTTCTCTGGTTGTAATTATTTGTGTTTTCTTTTTAAAGTACTGATTTAAACACTGTTCAGGAACTGGTATTATTTTGAAAGTATCCTTTTTGGTACCGGTATCGAATGAAACCCTTTCAGTACCCAACCCCACATGTGTCACTGCCTCCATACTTCCATGTGTTTCTCACTAGCTGCATTTCCATTACCCTTAGAAATTCAGAAAATGTAAATATCACAAAAAAACCAGTAACGAATTTGGAAAAAACACTCAAATATCGATAAAAGGTTTTCACGCTTTCATGAAGTGGTTTTTCAGATGTTTCGATATTCAAATTTATCGCAAAAGTGCAATGGAAACACTTTTTTCCGCAATTATATGTCACAGGATGTGACGTACATGGTCACATGATCACTTCACTCAGAGTGAAAATGACAGCCGCAGTCACTGTAACCATGACAACCATTGGCTCCTGGGACACGAGAACTTAAGAGTGATGATCAGGGTGATTCCTACAGTAGACACAGTGAAGGTTTCATTTTATTATCTGTTAGTTTTTCAATATTTAACTTTTGTTTTTGGTTTTCTGACAGATACATCTATTCTCTGTTCTGTAAAGTGTCAAGTGCAGCACTGTGTAAAAAACACTACATACATTTATAATTTGTTGTTAAGTGCTGAGCATATTTACACTTAATAATTCGACCTGACAATGTAGGGACCACATGTACAGACCCTTATAACCTTAACCAGATGGTTTGTTTGACATGTTAGTGTCTTTAAAGAGTTCGCCAGGGACTTTCATTGACAAGAGAATTAGCCGATTTATTCATGCTAATGCTATAACATGCTAACTCGTGGTTTGTCCTTTAAACATATCTAAAGCATATTTACACTTAATATTTTGGCCTGACAATGTAGGGACCACATGTACAGACCCTTATAACCTTAACCAGCTGGTTTGTTTGACATGTCTTTAAAGAGTTCGCCAGGGACTTTCATTGATGAGAGAATTAGCTGATTCATTCACTCTAATGTTGTGGCTAATCTGAAGCTCCAAAGGTGACAGCAGTGACATCTCTTGGGATGATATTTCAAAAGAGTTAAGACACTCCTGCCTCGAACAACCGTTAATGGAAACGCGTTTAAATATACTTTTGTCGAAATTTTAGGAATATCTATATTGTTTTGCGAAAAACTGTAATGGAAATGCAGCTAATCATTCCACCAGAGGGCACCGCTCTTAATTTACCATATTGGCCTAATACCATGAAGAAGAGTAAAGTTTTTTTTTTTTTAATTAGAAAAAGAAACACTGTTGGCTCCACCACATTCAATGACAGTAGATTTGTGTAAGTCAAAGCTCTAATATAAATCCAGAAATGTCATTTGAAAATGAAACATGAGCCGTACCATGATACATGCTCGTACCAATCCGTGATGGGCATTCAGTTTGGTATGATATGTACTGTCTGTCTGTCTGTCCGTCCATCCAACTTCTCAGTCCTCTTAAAGGTCACCTGGCCGCCAGAGCTTATTCACTGAATCATAATTTCTCCTCTCTTGTCAAATGTATGCGAGTCACAACCAACCTGGTTTCCGGAGGCTTTGTCTGTGACGACTTTCTGCTGTTGCATCTGACTTCAAACATTGTCGACAATATCTAGATGAAGTAAAACACTCATCCTCTTGTCCTACGGCGTGTGTTGTTTCCTTTAATTATATGGAGTGTGATTGCTTTTCCTGTGATTTAGAATGAATCCAAAGTGTTTTAACCCTATAGCTCTGAAGTGTCAAAGTCAAATTCAGTGTTCGCTCAAACCCACAAGCTGGACCTGAAGCTGAAAGATTTAAGGTCATCGTCATTATTTCTTTTTAAGCAGCAGCAAACAACATGTTAGGCAAATTCTGCATGTTAATGTGGACAGATGCTAAAGTACTGTAATTACACTGATTATACTGAAACGCGCTGTTTAAAACAAATCTTAGCGAGAGTATGATCCCTCTGAAAAGTGGATCATACACAGAATTAAGATCAGTCGAACACACACTACAAATTGAAATGTAAATGAGTCCCTGTAGGGTTTAAGTTCTGGCGTTAAGAGGTTTGGCTTCTACATTTGGTACATTTAGGTGAAATTAGACTGAAATTCAGACTACACAACACTTAATCCCCCATATCATATCTCATATCAAATCATATTATATAATATCTTATATCATATCATATCATATCATATATTAAATGATATCATACCATATCAGATCAGATCAGATCATCTTAAATCATATCATATTATATCATGTTGTATTATATTATATCATATCATATATCATATCATATCAGATTAAATCATATCATATTATATTATATCATATACCACATCATATCACGTAAAGTAATTTAAGTAAAAGTACTTCATTACTGTACTTAAGTAGATTTTTTAGGTATCTGTACTTTACTTGATTATTTATTTTAGTAGTAACTTTGTACTTTAACTTCCTACATTTTTACATAAATATCTGTACTTTATATTCTTTACATTCTCAGAATAGACTCATTACTTTTTCAAACTAAACAGATGTGACAGTATGAAAAAAAACAAGTGGCAAAGTTGTGAGTATTATCTCACAACTTTAACTTTTTCTCTTAAAATTATCTGATATTTATAGCTTCTTATAGCTTATCTCATGATGACTTTTGATCTCAATTGTGACCCCCCCCCCATTTTTTTTTTATATTTCCTGCCTATATCCACAAATAAAATAATGTGATTTGATCAAAAACTGATCTAAACAGTAACTCACTTTTCAAGGCTTTATTTTGGATATAAAATTATGACAAAAAAAGTCACAATTGTAAGATAGAAAGACAGAATTATGAGAAAAAAGTTACAATTATGAGATAAAAAGTCAAGATTGGGAAATAAAAAAATCCAAATTATGAGACAAAAAGTCTAAATTATGAGACAAAAATACACAATTGTGAGATAACAGTCATATAACTATAATATATAGAGTCACAGTTTCTCTCCTCCACTGATTTTTTCCTCTGACTTATTTTTCATACTGTCACGTCTGTTGACTTTGAAAAATTAATGCATCTATTCTGAGAATTTAAGGAGTATAAAGTACAGATATTTATAAAAAAAATTAGGGAGTAAAAGTAAAAAGTTGCCAGAAAACTAAATACTAAAGTAAAGTACAGATACAGTAATGAAGTACTTTTACTTTTAGTTAAATTCCACCTCTGTTTTAATGTTACAAAACCAAACATATTTGACCATTTAATTTTTGA
>CM035787.1:14971474-15056474 GCA_020466265.1 Siphamia tubifer | reverse complement strand
ATATATATATATATATATATATATATATATATATATATATATATATATATATATAAATAGTCAGAATTCTGAGGTTAAAGTCAATTGTAAGGGATAGGACAGAATTCAACCTTTCCTCTGAATTCTGACTTTAATCTCAAATCGATAAAAAAAACATGTTTTTCTCTTTAAAAAAGAAAAAAACAACATACTGGACCTTTTTTTAAATTATTTTTCCACTGGTCCAAATCAGCGTCTGTAGAGACATAGCTGTTAAAATAAGAAAAGGCTGATTGTTCAGATGAGACCAGGATGGAGCTGTCTGACCATAACATTACATGCTATGTTTGGCAGACATTAAAAACACCATCCCCACTGTGAACCATGGTGGTAGGTGCATCATGCTGTGGAAAAAACTTCTCCACTAAGGTCAAGGAAGCCTTTTCAAGGTAAGGATTAAATAACTGCAGCAAAATACATGGACATCTTAGAGGACAGGCTGATTCAGTCTGCAAGAGAAATTCAGATTTTTGTTTACATATGACCTGTATCTGGTTTTTAAAGACACTTTAAACAACACAAATCAGATTTTTTGCTTATATGTGACCTGTATGTGGTTTGTTAAATACAGTTTAAACAACAGAAATCAGATTTTTTGCTTATATGTGACCTGTATCTGGTTTTTAAAGACAGTTTAAACAACACAAATCAGATTTTTTGCTTATATGTGACCTGTATCTGGTTTTTAAAGACAGTTTAAACAACACAAATCAGATTTTTTGCTCATATGTGACCTGTATCTGGTTTTTAAATACAGTTTAAACAACACAAATCAGATTTTTTGCTTATATGTGACCTGTATATGGATTGTTAAAGACAGTTTCAAAGGTCACTTTCACATTTGGTCCTAAATCTGATATTCTGTAATGCAACTTCAGTCTGAACAGCCAAGTCACATTTATTTGACCTTTCCTTCAATGAAATGCGACCAATGTCACAGTTCTGCATCCCAGGAAGATAAAACATATTAACTTCCATAAACACAGTGAATGGCTGCATATTTACATATTACATCAGGACATATTTTGCATATGCTGGTCACTCCAGCCTCACATTCAGTGCAAACTCAAAACTGATAGAAGTTGTATTTAATGTGTAATATGAATGAGAACACAAACAAAAATGGGATTATCACCCAAAAAATCTGAATTGTGCTTTTAGACCAGCTGTCTGACATATCCACAGACTCAGTGTTCTGTCTGTGGCCAAAGTGAATCTAATGACTAGTAACGTAACAGGTGAATATTCAAAACAGATAATGATAAATTCATTTTAACTTTGACATTACAGTACAGTACCGTGTTGTAAAAAAAAAAAATTATATGATTTTTGTTGGATGATATTTTATGAAAAATAACATGATTCCTTTAGTGCAAAGGGGTGAATCCTTCTGTATTACTATAGTACTATAGCAACAGAAGGTGTCATTCCATGGTTATTTCATTCTCCATTGTTATTGAATACATTGTGTGTTGGTTCTATTTAAAAAAACGTCCAGATTGTTTTGTTTCCTGTTGTTTTTTCACAGTAGAAAAATGACTTGAGGTCGAATTACAGAGTTTACGATACTTCCTCATACATGTCCATGATGCGATCACGTTTCTGATTGGCTCAGAATGCGTGAAGGAACACTCCCCCCTCCCGTCTCGCGCTATGTGTGTTGATCTTTACCCAAGTAACATCCAGTTAGCTTTCGTGCCATTGCTTGTTCTGAAAACATGCAGGGGAAAAAAAAATCAAGGCTTTATTTCCACAGAGCACATGAACCAGTTTGAGCCGCCATTTATTTCCAGTTTGTGCAGCAGCGACGTCTTCTTTTGTAGATGCTAATGCTAATGCTACTTCAGATTCACTGCAATGGGGAAGGGGTTTAACCCCACGTGGGTGACGTTAAAGTCCATCTGATGTCAGATGGACCGGCTTTTTCTGGGTCCTCGTTCCTCTCCTTGTTTTGTGTGAATGCAGTATGCAGCCAGTGGAGGTGACGAACCACTGTCACTGTTGGTAAGTTAGGGTGACCCATCAGATTCCAAAAGGAGCGTGGAAAAGTGGTTTTCAGCGGAATGACACCTGTAAATTTGATGATCTTTGTGTATGTAGCAGATTACAATAAAATCAAGCAATAAATATCATTTTTTCACTGTCAACCACATGTCATGACTGAATGAACTCCATCTCTATTTTCAACAATACATTTTTTTTCTTCTTTCAAACCACTGAAGTATAGGAAATTTTAAAAAAAGCTTTCATCATAATGATCTACTAAAGCATGAATGGTTTCTACATAAAAAATGAATCACAGTTTAACACTGGATTTTAAAAAGACTTCAGGGAATTGACCTCAACCCTGAAAACTGCAATCGTTGAGGAGAAACTAGTCCCTGCATTTGGGTCATTCATATCAGCATTTTAAAAGAAGCATTAGCAGAGTTCAAGAAAAGGTTTTCACTATTAAATACAAACCAAAATTTGACAATATATCACTACCTAAAGGAGACAGCCGATGTTCAAACGTAATCAATATTGATACCAATTTTATTACATCAGCTTTAGCCGTTGACTGATACAAAGTAATGTGACAGTAATAATTGTTTTGACATGTTTGGTGGTGGCCATGCCACAGCAAAACCTGGTTGCTAAGCAACGAAAACTGATCTGTGACACTTGGCATTTTTTGTCCTATCGCTCAACATCGTCTTTTTGTGAAACCCAAAATATCTCCAAACAACAGATGTCAAATTTCTTTTCGGAACAAATACGATGGAATCAACTTGGACTAACGTTACTATGGTTACATCTGTTTCAGCCGCTTTTGCATTTAAACCATCAGTCATTTCCTGATCATCCTTCTGTTCAGACTGGAAGGGTGGAGGCACATGACTACACACGCTCCACACCGTCTTAAAGGGGAATGAACATAGCGTACCAGCACACACTCAAAATACACAAAAAATACTTTTATTTTCTTTTTTTAATTAAAACGTGAGGTTATCATAGTAGATTCTACAGCCCTCTAGAACATTGCGACAGCTTCCATTCACTTTGAATGGACGTTCCCTGCGTTCTGCGGGTGGATTTATTTCGATAACCGCCCACTGCCCCATTAACGCCCGCTGCCAATGGCAACGAGTTTTGTCACTTCAGATTCACGGTACCATATCACTCCGCAGGTAGTTCGGCCACTTTGAAAGTAAATATTTACAATGTTGTAACGGCCATTTTATCCAATCTGTTTGAGTAGTAGCAGTAATAAGCTGTAATAACCCATAGAATAAGCGGGATAATGTTTTACCGACGCATGACTATCAAAAAATGTTTCCCTTTGGGGCAGAACAACACCCCTCCGCTTTCGGTGTTGGGGTGCTGTTCGGCCCCGTCGGGAAATATTTTTCTGAAAGTAACACATAGGCAATACATTATCCCTTGCAAATATCAGTAATGGTGAAATTTCAGTTCATCACTCAGGGATAAGGGGTAGTCTCAAGTGCAAGGGCCAATGGGGAGCACCAACGTGGAGGGGTAAGGGCTGAACTTAATTTATCAGCATTGTTGCTTCATCTGTCATTATTATTAGGTACTTATTTATACAATTACACTTTCTATCAAGGCTTGTTTTGAAGGTTATTTCAATAAAACTTGTTTGTAAATAAGGTCAAAGCCTTAAAGTGGTTACGATGACTGACAATTACACTAGGTCATACTGAAGCTGTGAAGATAATATTTAATGTTATCCATAAAAGACTGTTGTAGAAAAAGGAAGAATCAACAAATATGTTTAATCTAAAAAGTGTGGCTGACATTCTTCACATTTTAAAGAGAATAAACACGTGGTCTGAAATGTCAGTTTTCTAGGGATGAGTCTGACTAGAAAAATGCAACCTTAGTTATGTAAATAACATAATTTCCTCCAAAAGGCTGTTTGGAGAACATAAGCACAAAGTGGTTTTGATTATAAAGGTCCCTGAGCATTAGTTTTGTAAATTTAGGATTGTGTTTGAAAAAGGTTAGTTGGATGCAGCTGCTCTGTGTGTGTGTGTGTGTGTGTGTGTGTGTGTGTGTGTGTGTGTGTGTGTGTGTGTGTGTGTGTGTGTGTATTCCTATCTTTATGGGCACATTGATTTTTTTTTTAAGTCCCCATAAAGCATGAGGGAAACATGTTCAAAGTAAAACATGCATTTTTCAAAGGTTTCAAGATGTGTTTCCTTTTTTCATCCCAATGTATTTATTTATTTTGAAAGTTAATTAAATTATTTAATTAAATGTTCATATTTTTTAGATATATTTGTATTTAATTTTCTTAATTAATTAATTAATTTTAAAAAATAGACTTGCTTACAATTACAAACTTTGTCCCCGTGAAATATGGAAGCCAGTATGTGTGTGTGTGTGTGTGTGTGTGTGTGTGTGTGTGTGTGTGTGTGTGTGTGTGTGTGTGTGTGTGTGTGTGTGTGTGTGTGTGTGTGTGTGTGTGTGTGTGCTTGTATTCCTATCTTTACAGGCACATTGATATATTCACACAATCATGGGGACCCCTGACACCATGGGGACCAAAATTCAGGTCCCCACGATGGTTATATATAAATGTAGGTGAAATCTGTGTGAAGTACATAAATCTATGCAAATGTTGTTTCCTATAAACATAATTAATTAGATGTTTTTTGGAAGTCCCCATAAAGCATGAGGGAAACATGTTCAAAGTAAAACATGCATTTTTCAAAGGTTTCAAGATGTGTTTCCTTTTTTTCTTCCCAATTTATTTATTTTTTACATTTCTAACATTAATTAAATTATTTAATTAAATGTTTTATTTAAAAAATGTTTTATTCATTTTAAAAAATAGACTTGCTCACAATTACAAACTTTGTCCCCATTAAATATGGAAGCCAGTATGTGTGTGTGTGTGTGTGTGTGTGTGTGTGTGTGTGTGTGTGTGTGTGTGTTTTAACAGCACGCCACTGTTTTCACCCCCTATGAACAAAGCCATGTGCAAAAAGACAATCATATCAGCCGCTGATGACTGAAGAGACTGTGGACATTTAATTAAATTGAATTGAAAACATAGCTAATCTGCTGTGTTGAGCCACAAATTTAATGAAACAAATAATAAAAGTCCTAGTCATGTATTTTCTGTGTCAGTGCTGCTCCTCTACCAGCTGCCACCACTCAGCTCTGATGCCTTTTACAGTCTGCCGTGAAGGCACATTTTCAGTTGTAGATGACGAGAGACGCTGAAAAGGAGGTTGAACACGATAATAATCAGCAAGAGACACTTGGCTTCTTAAATGTATTTAGTTTAAGAAATGTTCGCTGATGCAATCGGATGTAAACATGCTTTGTTACACCTACTTAAGTCTCTCTACTGTGAGGGGGATTAAAAGCTGCAGTGTGTCATACTTTTTTTTTTGGCATCAATGGGTAAAATTTCCATAATTGCCTTCCATCATATTGTAATTCAAGTCATCTGAAAGGAAACAACAATTTGACCCCACTCTCCTCATGATGGAAGAGGTCTTAAATATCCTCGCTTTCTTAAAATAATTGCCAGTCTTTTTTTTTTCAGATGTTCCAGGAAACACACACAAAAAAAAAGAAATTGAATATTTGATGATTTAAGCAAAAATGTCATATTTGTCACAAAATGAGGCAATTACTATAGGACTGGGATGATACTGTGTGTGATTTAAACTCTAACTTGTGGCGCAGGAAAATACTGCTATGTGTATTTTATTTTCATAGTGGCTACAGACAGACAGTACAGTTTATTTGACCACACAACCAATCAGTGCCCTCGTTATATCGTGGTTAAACCGGTAACTTGTTACATCCTGAAAAGTACCAATGGAATCAGATAGTAAATAAGTCAGACGTGCACATTGGAGATTTAGCTCACTCCATAACAACATGGAAGAGTGGAAGGTAAAGGTAAAAAGGTAAAGTACTTTATTTGTCATTATACATTACACAATGAAATGTGTCCTCTGCATTTAACTCATCCTTCATACTATTGGGGTACCTGTAAGGAGCAGTGGGCACCCATGTGTGACGCCCGGGGACCCATCTCCAGCTGTAGAGCCAGGCTGATGGTCAGAATCACCTGGCTGCAGGATTTTACTCTTTGGGGTGAAGGGGTAAACCGGAGCACCCGGAGGAAACATGTAAACTCCACACAGAAAGGCCTGCACGGTCCGGGAATCAAACTCAGGCCTAACCGCTAAATGGTAAATGGACTGCATTTATATAGCGCTTTTCCACCTTCATGGTGCTCAAAGCGCTTTACATTAACCTCTCATTCACCCATTCACACACACACTCATACACCAGTAGGTTTCTAAAGGTCTAAGGTCAGTCCTACTGGGGGCCTAAGCCAGGGTTCAGTGTCTTGCCCAAGGACACTTCAACATGTGGACAGCCAGAGCTGGGATGCAAACCGCCAACCTCTCGGTCATTGGGCGACCCACTCTACCAACTGAGCCACAGCCGCTAACTGTTCAGCTACTGTGCTGCCGAACAGTATCCAGCTGCAGCACAAATACTAACACTTGATTGGTTCTTGATGATAATCACATAATAAAAGTATGTTTTTGACAGTGTTTACCCGTTTGTTTGACTTTTAGCAAGATAACTCAAAAAATTATGAATGGATTTGGCTGAAATTTTCAGGAAATGTTAATACTGACGCACGGTACTCATGAGTCAATTTTGGTGGTGATTGGTGAAGGTATGGGGGGGTACATGTGTTTGTCTCATTTTGGTGGGGGGTTGATCTGCCTTGGCGGAGTCTGCGCTCTCCCAGTGGTTTTCGAGTAACTCATTTAAGCTTTTGAAGTCGATCTAGTAATATCTGTAGACTTCTGTTTTGTCTGTTGTAAGACTAAGAATATGTTAACCATAAACTTCAAAACAATAGGAACTGTTTGTAGGAGCATAAAGACGATGAGAGAACGAGATCATTGATAGTTACACAGACTGAAGACAGGGAATGGGTGTCATCTGAAGGAAACCAGACCAGAGGAGGGGTCGTCAATAGAATAGAATAGAATAGAATAGAAGTACTTTATTAAAGGTAAAGTTAAAGTACTTTATTTGTCATTATACAATGAAATGTGTCCTCTGCATTTAACCCATACTCTATGTCATTGGGGCACCTGTAAGGAGCAGTGGGCACCCATGTGTGGCGCCCAGGGACCTATCTCCAGCGGTAGAGACTGGCTAATGGTCAGAATAACCTGGCTTTTTTATGTTTTTATTTTTGAGTGATGGAGGAAACCCATCCAGACATGGGGAGAGAAACATGCAAACTCCACACAGAAAGGCCTGCACGGTCCAGGAATCGAACCTGCACCTTGTTGCTAACCGCTCACCCACTGTGCCGCCCTTGCTATTTATTACCTCCATAAAAGAACATGCAGGGAGATTCTTATTACACTCATGAAGCAAAAGGAGTTTCTCTCAACACACTGTGGTGATAGACAAACCAATATTTGATGCCACAGTAGATGTTTTAAATGTATTTATCTATTTTATTCACTCCCTATTTGTCTAACCCCATTCACACATGGTCCTCATAGGCATTAGCTGAAAAAAAAAGATAATAGTCTAACCCAGGGGTGTCAAACTCATTTTATTTCAGGGGACACATTCAGCTAAATTTGATCAGAAGTAGGCCGAAGCAGTGAAATAAAAATATTTACATAATAATCAACCCCAAAGTATTGTCTGTGTTTTAGAGCAAATAAAATACATTTACATTATGAACTGAAATAAATGTTCAATTCCAACATTATTAGGCTTTAGTTTATCATTTATGTGTGTATATTATGGCTTACAAATGCACTAAACATTTGGTAATAGGTGGAATATTATTCAAATTGTACTTCTCTTAGGACATTTCAGGTTGTTCATATTTGTTCCAGTTATACAGACTTTTTGGCCAAAAATATACTTTGTTTTAGTGTAAATAAATTCAAGAGAAAAAAAATTGACTTGTGAGAATTTATAGATTCTTTTATGAGAGTGAATTGGTCTGAATGTTAACCTCAACTAAGATGACTCATGTATTAGTGTCATTTTTACATTTCACAAATTCATCCAAAGGACCAGACTGAACCCTTAGGTGGGCCAGATTTGACCCCCAGGCCACATGTTTGACACCTGTGGTCTAAATTATATGTCTGAAAACATCCAACCACATAATGAAGTGAAGATATTTATTTACACTTCTCATTATGATGTAAGAGTTCCATGAAGGCGTGTATAGCATCTGTCTAAAACTAATATTACTTCTTTAGTATTGATCTTATTTTCAGCAAAACACACAAACTCCTGCAGGTTAAAGTGATCTTTACTTAAACACTTTTACTTAAATGATATCACTACAAAACGCATCACAAACCAAACATTATGGAACACTAAAAAAAAAAAAAAGCTATTATGCAACATTTGCTGTAATACTATAATTACACTGGTACTACTCAGTCTGCTAAAAAACCTCTCATTTACTGTCTATTATTTGTGAGCTTTAACACAACATTTGGAAACCATTGGATGTACCATGCCTTCAAATGGTCCCGACAAAACCGAAATGGCAAAAACACATAAAAATGCTAATACTATAAAGCTGAAATGGCAGGGAAAAAAAGCCATAAAAATGCTAATACTAAAATGCTTTCTCATGACTTCTTCTTTGTGAACACTACAACTGCATATTACACAACAGTTAACCACAGCTGTTAACAACCACAGTGTGTCCATCTGTCCCATCCCTCATGTCTGACTGTGTGAAGCCGTCTGTAATCAGATTAGGTACTGACTGGGTGACTGGGGCTTCCGCATCCACCCATCAGTCCATGTCACTGTTAGCAACATCTGCGTCATGTGGAGAACCATGTGCACGCTGTGAAAGAGACAGATTAATGGGTTGTTTTTGTGTGTTAATGTACAACAGTTACACAGCTCACCATTATCTGAAAACTAACAGGCTGGAGGTTAATATGAAGGCACACACTGTTACCACTGCCTTTAGTATTAACACAAGACGCTTGTTTAAAATGTGGCAAAACACACCTCCGCATAACCCGCACACACACACACACACACACACACACACACACACACTTTAATCATCCCTTGCCTTTGCAGTGATCCAGGATAAGGCTGAGCTTTGGCAATATATGACATTATTTTAAATTACCACTGCAGATTATGGTCCTGCCTTCAACAATGCCCTTTTCATTCTGTCTGAAAATTATACAAATCAATACACCATGTTTCTAAAAAGACAAAAAGCAATTATGTTTGAATTGAAACTAAGTGCATCTTATTAAAAGGTACACTATACAACACGAGGAAATTTACATGAACTAATTGCTTTTTTTTCTCTCTCCAATGTGTGAACAGATCATAATGCACCTTAAAAAAAAACCAAGCTCTTCTCTCCTCGCCTGCATCTACAATAACAGCCTGCACACTGGTGTGTCTGTAGAGGACTGGGGCTGAATTTCCTGTGAATCTAAAGATTTATTTATGCTTTCTGACGAGTGCCTTAGTGCCTCTTCTTGGCTCCTCTACAGAGGAAACGGCATGCAGCACTAGCTACAGTTAGTTTGGAACCAGGGTGTAAATTCACATCACAGTTACAGTATATATGACATTATCTTATTCACCCATTGCTGATACAGTTGTGATACTAAAACCTTAAGCTAAAAAATACAGCATGTATCATCATAATAGATTATTATGGATGTCCTATACAAATATAACTACCTGACATTGCAATTGTTTTGAAGCCCAAATACTGCCACAGTGGAAATAGTACGAGCAGATCTCAGCAGATTAACACATTTGTAACATCACTGACATTTCCTCTGAAATCAGCATGTGTGCATGAATGACAGGCATTCCATTCCTCTAACACAGCTAAGGTTTAATCAGATTAATCACAGGGTTGCTTTGGATTAATTTTGGTTAACCAAAACACCTGTTTTGACTCAAATCCCCCCCCCCCTCAAAAAAAGGAATACGGACAAAGAAATATACAAAACATGCTAACATCCACTAAAATTCCCCAAAAATGCTGAAAAATCCCAAAACATATTCAAGAATTATTCAGAGAATGCATGAAAAAAACACAGAATAACGTGATCAAATATTTAAAAAATGGCAAAAAAGAAAAAAATGCATACATACACACACACACACACACATATATATATATATATATGCAATTAACATGTAGTTTCAACACCTTTAAAATAAACAAAAAAAAACTTGTAAAGCACATATATTACATATATATTAAAATAATATTTTTTTAAAATCAGATTAATCACAGGGTTGCTGTGGATTCACTTGACTAATCAAAACACTTATTTTGGCTGACTGTTCTGTCTGTTTTGTTTTGTTAATACATTAAGAAACACAAAAAAATATGGAGGAAAAAATTTACAAAACATGCTAAAATCCACTAACCCCCCCCCCCCCAAAAAAAAAAATTATGAAAATTTCAAAACATGTAAAAAAAACCAAAAAAAGCCTGAATAATAGTAAATACAGAATTAATGTGTTAATTTTGACAGCCCTAATAATCATCATCATCATCATCATAATAATAATATATCAGTTAATGTAAACAAAAAGCTATTAAAACTTCAGAATATGAAAGGTTTAGTAAAGGAAACAGAATTGTGCACCTCCTCTTGACACTGTTTACAGGTTAAGAATGTCTACCTCCTGATTATGTACTAAAGGAGATCATACAAGTTTTCAGAGCAGTAGGAGGTTAAACACATGATTGACAACTTTAATTACCGGTGGCTCAGATTCAGTCAAGCAAGATTCTACTGTGATAATTTAGGGTTTCTCTCCTTCATATTTCAGCTTCCTTCATTCCATCCAAGCATGAACAAGTGTTAACTTCTGTATCTTTATAGAGTATTGAGTCTTTTGATTTTGACAGGGAGTAGCTGAAGAACTGTGTACATTATTGTACCCTCCACTTTCAGCTCCTATAGCTTAAACATTGCGGTCGATATCACATATTGTCAGTTATGCAGAAAAAGAAAAGAGGAATTTACTCTATGCTACAAAGGATGATGAGTAGTTTCTACTAGTTTCTGCTGTTTTTCCCCCAAACTGATTTCTTTGCAACTTTAAAGCAAATGAACAAAAGGAATAGTAAATGTTGAGAGGAGAGGAGAGGAGAGGAGAGGAGAGGAGAGGAGAGGAGAGGAGAGGAGAGGAGAGGAGAGGAGAGGAGAGGAGAGGAGAGGAGAGGAGAGGAGAGGAGAGGAGAGGAGAGGAGAGGAGAGGAGAGGAGAGGAGAGGAGGTGAGGAGTGACTCTCTAGCTTCAGTGAGGACTCTCCACAGTGGGTCTCTTGCTGTGATGTCATTTATCATTGTATCATTACTGAATCACAATCTGACTGGTCCAATCTAACAGACTCACTTACTCGGGCAATATGTTATAGACAAAGGGGCACAAAGTCAAAGTCAAGCAGAATGCACAGATTATCTCTCTCTTGACAGAGAAGCCTTGCCGATTAGGTGCACTGAGATAACCCTGACAACATGGAGCGCTTCTGGCTGTGCAGCGTCTGGGAGCAGACATGTGCACTCCTCACCAGGTAAAGGACTGTATGCAGCCCACCGCCTCATTCACACCGCTTCAGCCTAAATGTCTCATTGGCATTCAGTCACACGCCTGTAGCAAGCAGCGAATGGAAAGCTTGGCGCTAGCTCACCGCTATTAAGATTCTACAAAGCCAGCCGTTCCCCTGCCGCCACAAGCACACAGCGAATCACACAGCCAAAGAATAATAAAAGAGCTGGGAAGGGATGCGTGTAACAGCTGGGCCACAGCTCCACAGCCAAGACACAAGAGGCAGGAAAAGGATTCTGATATCAAATCTGAACCTTCTGCTATTCATCAGCTTTATGAGAGCCGCTCTTCACGCTACAGTATACAAATTATACACTTCAAGTGGCTAAATCACCGGTGCAAACTTGTGATCGACCGATATGGATTTTTTTGGCCCGATGCCGATTTTCTATTCCATCGACGTTAGCTGACGACCGATACAGGTCATTGATTTTTGTAAACCCATATTTGGAGACGATACAGAATTTTTTCTCTGTCAAATGAAGACAAATGTCAGAAAATCTTCTTTACTTACAATTAGAAAGTAAAGATGGTGATAGTTAATCTGATGCCACAGTACCCCCCCCCCATTTCGCTGAGTCTACGCATAGGCTACATTGAACCCATATACAGGCTATATTGAGTAGACTACATTGGGGCTACATGGAGTGTAAACATAGGCTACACTGAGCCTATACAAAGGCTGCATTGAGTCTATACATAGGCTACATTGAGTCTATACAGAGGCTACAATGAGCCTATACATAGGCTACATTGAGTCTGTACATAGGCTACATTGAGCCTATACATAGGCTACATTGAGTCTGTACATAGGCTACATTGAGCCTATACATAGGCTACATTGAATCTGTACATAGGCTACATTGAATCTATACATAGCCTACATTGAGTCTATACAGAGGCTACATTGAGTCTGTACATAGGCGACATTGAGCCTGTACATAGGCGACATTGAGTCTATACATAGGCTACATTGAGTCTGTACATAGGCTACATTGAGTCTGTACATAGGCTACATTGAGTCTGTACATAGGCTACATTGAGTCTGTACATAGGCTACATTGAGTCTATACATAGGCTACATTGAGTCTGTACATAGGCTACATTGAGTCTGTACATAGGCTACATTGAGTCTGTACATAGGCTACATTGAGTCTATACATAGGCTACATTGAGCCTATACATAGGCTACATTGAGCCTATACATAGGCTACATTGAGTCTGTACATAGGCTACATTCAGTGCTTGAGCAACAGCAGTTTTTCCAACTGAAGACCTAAAAGAACCATCTCGGTCTTAACTTGGGTTCAAATGCCTTGACTCTGTTTCTGGTGCCACTGTAGCCTTTTCTGAAATTGATGACCATCTTTTACACTGTTTGATCTTGTGACCTGTCCTCGTGTAGCACTCCGCTTCTGATTAGTGAGTTTGGCAGGATGGTAAGGAGGCAGCATACACATGTTAAATAGTTGATGAAAAAAAACCTTGGTCAGTTAGGAGCACTACAAAATAAATAAATAAATGTGGCTTTGACCATCCCACAATGGTGTTCTTTGAAATCACATTTTTAGTCCAAAATGATTGATTGTTCAGCCTCAATCCCAAGAGCAAACACATAATTGCACTGGTACCGGTCTCCCCCTTCCATTGTCGTTTCCATCATGTGCAAAAACCACATCATGACCACTTCATGATGATCCATATACTGGCAAAGCTCCCTCCCATCATGAAGCACTGAAAGATAGCGCAGCAGAAGCCATCACCCCTGCCTGTGTTTATGTCTACCTATCAGCATCCCTCCTGAATCCTAAGCTGCTTGCTAATCACCTTCTGAAAGAGCAGACTAATTCAGATGTCAAGGTCCATTACCTGTGAGCCGTCTAGGGGTGACCTGAGCTCCTATCATGTGGTGATAAACACCAGTTGGAGGATAATGCACATCTGGATTATAATGTGCAAGTGGGAAGTGACACGCTGGCCAAGTGTGCAGTCACTGGATGCAGGGTGTGGGGGTGGGGGTGGTGGCGGGGGTGGTGGGGGTCTGTGACGTATAGCAATCTTCGTTGCATAAAGATAACGTCCTTCATGACGGCACTGGGTCAGTCAGCCGCCGTATGGCTGCTGTGCCTCTGGTAAAATAAACAAAGCTCTCAGACTGAGGACTGACTCTTCACCAGCCGTCCCCTCTAATCTGCCCTCAGACGCTGACAGAGACAATGCTCAACCAAAAGACGAGCCAATCCACAGCCACATTCAACGCCGTCGTCGTTTCATCAGCCCCACATATACAGAAACTGACTGATGCACACTGAAGAGGGAAGGCAGCAGGAGAAAGGCAAGAAGACAAAATGGCTACATCATAGATAGATATCTTTTAGAGACCTCCGTGCTGCAGATATGAATTGGTCAATTACATATTTAGGGTTTTTTTTTTTTTTTTACTGCTTGCAAGGGATCGAATGATAAAACTAAAGCACTATTCGGATGGTGCTCATTTTACAGTGGGATGTAGAGTAATATTGGTTTACCACATGACCTCTGTAAAATAAATGCCCAATTCACACGGAACAAGAAATCTTCTTAACATTTATCTGCCATTGGAGGATTAAATGTGTCTATATGCTTTACTGTTTCTGTTTGCATGGGCCGGCTGTGGCTCAGTTGGTAGAGCGGGTCGTCCAATGACCGAAAGGTTGGTGGTTAGCATCCAGATTCTGGCTGTCCACATGTCGAAGTGTCCTTGGGCAAGACACTGAACGCTGACAGAACCTCAGAAACCTACTGCTGTATGGGTGAATGTGAGGCTAATGTAAAGCACCATGAAGGTGGAAAAGCACTATATAAGTGCAGTCCATTTAGCATTTATGGGAGTTTCCTTTTTGATGTGTTAACTTAAGAGCTCTGTATGCTCTTGCAGCAAAATGTCGCAGTTAGCTTGTCGCAGATATTTGTAATTTAAGCCAAATTTTGCAGTGTAGGGAGTACATGGTATGTGCTATGTTATTCAAGGGGTACTCTCACGAACTCACAAGGACTGTAGTCAGGGGGGGGGTGTAGTGGGTGGAGTATTCATCTTGCGGTTATAGCGGAAGGGAAGGTCATTCAACAACAATGGCAACTGGATGATTGTGCATGTTTGATCGAGATGTAGCTGATAAATCTAGAAATCGAAGAACTATTGGCAGAGAGGCGAAGGAAGCGTCATAGAAGATGGTTTGTACGCCCTTTGAATATCTCACAGGGAGAAACTGGAGAATTTGCAGAAGTGCGTATAGAGTGGATGTAGAATGGACCAATCAGAGGCCTCTCTTCTTGTCTTCTCTGTGACGCTATCTGCAATACTGTCTGTGGTGGTTACACTTTTTTGGGAGGTGTGCACAAAGTGTGTGCACAATGACTTGGATTCTGAGCATAAATTGGCCTTTAATGCACTGTGATTGATGGGTGTATTTTATATACTTGATATTACCTGAAGCACAAGAAGAGCAACAAGTTCAGTGTTCAATGATTGTATTAATCACAAAGGTGTTCTTACTTAACTTACAGCACTTTATATAGTCCTGATGTTTTATTTTATTATTATTTGGAGATAAAGAAAAGAACAGGTCAATATTCCCCCCAGTGGTGGAAACTAAAGGTTACTAAAGGTTAGACAAAATTGTCTTCCTGTGGGTCAAAGGATAGAATTCTAAATCTTACTCCTGGTCTATAAAGCATTCAACGACCTTGGACCCAAATACATCCTAGACCTGCTGGTTCCCTATGGAGCATCCAGAACCCTGAGGTCATAAGTCATCAGGAACAGGTTTACTGTGTGTTTCCAAAAATCAGAACCAAACAAAGTTCTTCATCATTCAGTTGTTCTGCTCCTCACCTGTGGAACAAACTACCTGAATGCCTGAGGTTTGAGAAAAACTGTCAGTTCATTTAAATCAGGCCTGAAAACATTACTGTTCACTGGAGCTTTTACTTAGATTCTCATTTTAATTGTCTTTCAATGCATCATAATCATTTTAATTTTCTTATATGTTTTATGTAAAGCACCTTGAAATGTCCTGTACATGAAATGTGTTATATAAATAAATTTGCCTTACCTAGTCTCAAATACAGCAGAATGTAAATGTGCAAACTTGCATCTGTTTAAGTCTGTTAAAACAATAAATGACTTTATAAAGCCATTTTTTCTTACATATCCATCTTTTGATTTGCCACAATAATGTAATTAATTTAAATGAAAATACCTGAAATTGTGGGCTTTTCTCAGCTATTTTAAAGTGAGAAAAAAAAGAGATTAATTAGATCAATTAATTAAACTCAAAATGTCTTTAATATCCTGACAGCACTAATAGCCTGGAATGCAGCATAAATCAAAAAATACTGTTCAACTGGAATGACACATCGATGTCAAGCTATGTAACACATTTGTACAAAAAAAAAACGTAAAGCGGAATAAGTAAGGACAAGACTGACAGGTTTTTTATTAGGGAAAAAAAGGAAACCATAGTAAGGGGCAGACAAAAAGCACAGTTCCTCTCAAAGCAGACGAAAGGAACAGTGGATAATGAGGGAAAATAGGACACAGGTCAAAACAAAAATAACCATTTTCAGTCAGTAACCCAAACCTAACTGCAAACTTGCCTCTCCATTTGCAGCCCTATATACAACTAAAATGTAGCAAATGATTTTATGACCCCTAATAAATACATATTTAAGAGGCTAGGATTAGAGTTAGTCATTATTTTTCAATGCAGGCGCTAACAGGCATTTAAGACGACAGCGGGGTCTTTAATTGCAACAGGGACCAAAGGCACCACGCAGCTGAAATCCCCCACAACCTCCCACTGATACAAAAATATCCCAAGGGAAATAGTACATACTGTAAACACTCAGATTCTATTTACATGCTTCACAGATTTATGGAAGATGCTACTGTAAGTGACTATAGACAATGAAATTAGAGATAATTCTACCATGTTGAAATGTGACTTCGCCAAAATGTTTTTTTCCACGGTGCACAGATTTAAGTTGGAGAGATTAAGTTGTTTGCTTGTACTGGCCCTCATCTCTCTTACACTCTCTCACACTGCACACAATCACAAGTTCATTCAACTCTCTTACACAGCCTTCTGTCCATACTGGCAGTTCTTTGGCAGATATTTGATCATGGTATCACGCCCTAAGGCATGACAAGATCCTTCACTAACTACTAAGTACTTCACAGCGAGGGGCGAAAATCAAGGTTCACAATGTAGCCTCTCTGGAAAATGAAAGCTTGGGGGAGTTTTTAAACACAAGATTTTTTGTTTTTGTTTTGTTTTTTTTCTGGCCCGAGGGACAAATAACATGAAAGACTTCCTTCCTGTTAGGGAAAAAAAAAAAAAGAGTGAAAGACACACCCTGAAAGACAAGGTTGAAATGCATCACAAGAAGTTAAACCACAAACGCTATTGGATAAATGTACAAGGAATGTATTTCTGATTAAAACCACAACTTATATTCATATGAAGAGTTCATTTGCAAAAACAGATTTTTGTTTTTTTTTCACAAAATGGCATTTTTTTGATATGTGATTTATTTCATTTGGTAAGGTCCACTAAATTGAATAAATAATATAGAAATGAATGAGTATTACCTGAAATGTAGAGTAAAAAAAAGCCATTTGTGAAGAAAAAAAAACTAAAATAGAGTTATCTGTTTTTGCAAATGAACTCTTCATATATAGCCTACATAACTGAGGTTTGCATGAAGGCACAACAGTAATATTTGATTCAACATTATACCTATTTAATTTTAAAGCTGATTCACTTTACAATGACAGTTCAGATACGAACAACTTCTTTCCCACATAAAGGATTTTTTTCCAGTTGACATGGGTGAGAGTTTGTATGTTCTTTCCATGTTTGCATGCGTTCTCTCCAGGTACTCTGGCTTCCTCCCACTATCCTTAGTAGAGATGCAAAGGTATTCAGGAAAAGACCTGCACCATTCAGTCCACCCTGCATGGGACAATCCCCCCTTATGGACTACAGGTTGTCAGTTTTGCAAATGATTTTGTGGTGGTGTGTCTGCTTTGTTTCTCCTTCTCTGGACATGCATGTGAGCATGCAGTACAGAGAAGCACTGCTAATAAGGTGATAATTTTATGGTCATTTTGATGTAATTTGTGACAAGATACTATGAAATGTCCCTGTTTTACAGTACCACCTATCTTTAGCACACTGGCTTACTGTATGCTAACATAGCTGCTACTGCTAGCTAAGGCTGCTAGGTTGATATATAATAGCTAACTTGAACAGGCTGGTTAACAATGATTGGTTACCATGGTTACTGTCTGCTTTTTTTTCTTCCCTTCTTTAAGCACAAACTGTATATTTTACAAGACATGTTTCCATGGGTTTCAGATGATTCGGCATTTTACGGCAGAATACAAACACAATTATTGAGACAAATTAGAAACGTGGCTGTCTGTACTTTGAAGAAACATTTCCTTCTTACCTTTTCACTGAGAAATTACCATGAAGAATTACCTTATTAGCTATCTATAAAATAAAGCGAAAGCCACTAAACAGACTCAACACAAATCAGTCTTGCGGGGGTCCACCACTTTCCCAAAACTGGCCCATACCCACCCCACGTACATGTGTCCCAACCTTTTTGAGCCTATTTTACATTAGAAAAATTATAGGGTACACCACCAAACAAAAATGACATAAAAAGTATATGTCTTGAAATGCAGTGCAAATCTTTTCTCAATTGACTTAATCAGTGTGAAACCTGGGCCTTTTTAATTAAACACAAAGCTGATATTCTTGCAGGAATTAAAGAAAAACATGGGCTGTTGGAACGAAAAAACTCAGAGGCATTCACCAGCGACCCCTCAAACAGACCCCCAATTTATGGATTGAGACCCATATAATAGAGGCATATCCCCTCCATCCCAACCCAAGCCACAGGTCCTGTGGTTAATCCGCACAATCAAACATCACTAGTGAGGAGGGGCTTTATCAATAGAATGCACCACATCAGGGCTGGTTCACTTTCATTTTCACTTAGTAAAAAGACACAGTTGTTTTAGGGTGGATCACTGGTGCGTGCAGTAGCATGTACCACTCACTTAGAGTTCCAATCAGGCGAAATTGGATAATTTTCCATGGCACACCTGCCGATTTCTCACAGTACACTTACATGCCATGGTACACTAACTGGGAAAGACTGCATCAGAAACCCCAACCTGACAGAGCCATGGTGAAACACATTGTTTACACAGTAACCCACTTTTAAGTACTTATGACTACTTGACCCAGTACAGGACTCTGACACACAGACAATACCATGACATGCTATAAAAGGAAACATGTGCAGTAGATAATCCTGGTGTTTTTATACCACCATTTTCTTTTACATCACTATGCACAACAGTAATTTATGTATTATTTTTATTTTTTAAAGCCCCCTTGGGGCCTTATGTGTTTATGTGCCTGTTTTATACTGTAAACAAGTAGTTAAGGAATAAGAAAGGGATCTGTTGTTCAGTACAGAAAGTGTTAATTTAATCAGTACAATTATATCATTAGTTCCTACAATGAAATTCAGCTGTCGCTAACAAGCAAAATGAAAATATAATTTTGGGAGAAAAAAAAACATTCTCTATATGAGCAAAACAATCTGAAACCTGTGGCCCAAAAACTGAGATACAGACCGAACCAGTACTGGTACTCAATTGGTGAATAATAATAATAATAATAATAATAATAATAATAATAATAATAATAATAATAATAATAATAATAATAATAATAATAATAATAATAATAATAATAATAATAATAATAATAATAGATTGATTTATATAGAAGTGACCCATTATTCATTCACTCTCACATTCTCACTCTGGTGGTGGTAAACTACATTTGTAGCCACAGTTGCCCTGGGGCAGACTGACAGAAGCATAGTTGTCATTCTGCACCTAAGGCCCCTCTGACCACCACCAAACATTCATACACCAGTGTGAGTGACATTGGAGGCAAGGAGGGTGAAGCTAAGTTGTATGTTGATGTAAATATGAGAATGACTGGTTGTTTGTGTCTACATGTCAGCCCTGCGATGAACTGCTGACACAGCGTGGATCCCCCCACCCCCACCCACCCATATGTGCGACCCTCTGAATGAATGAATAAACTCTGTACAAAATGTAGACTGAACCTAGACCAGACAGAAGACACAATCAACTGAAATTATACTGTAAAATATCATGATTTCCATTTATAGCAATCCATTCTTTCATACGGTCATGAGACAGGTTAGATTGACCCTACTGATGATGTGCATATAAATAGTATACCACATTACCACAGCCAAGCCCTATGATAAACCAATGCACGTTCAGTTTTACTGCCTTTATTTTGCATTTATTATACAAAATACTGACTTCTTTACATAAAGATATGGTATGGTAAATTTGCCAAAAAAAGCTTCAATATATATATGCAGGGTGCAATTTATCAAAAAAACAGAGGGAAGGATGGGGTTTTTTTTCCACAGAAAAAAGTTTGCGTTGGATGTTCTGACCCTCATTCCCACATGAATAACAAATGAAGCTCAAATCACTAAATGAACATTTAAATGTTTTAATTTTTTTCCAATGGTGCAGTTCATGTGGCCTTTGCTGTTTCACTGTGTGTGTGTGTGTGCATGTGTGTGTGTGTGTGTGCATGTGTGTGCATGTGTGTGTGTGTGTGTGTGTGTGTGTGTGTGCATGTGTGTGCATGTGTGTGTGTGTGTGTGGTGTTCATTTGCTCATGAATGGGCAGTTTTTCACTGATTTTATTTACCAGTGGTCGAAGGCACGGTACGACGGTGGGACCGGGGTTCTGTTCTCTGTGAGCACAAAAACTGAGTGCATGAGACACAGGCCACATTTGGAATAGGGTACCGGGGGTCAAGCCGGTGGGACTCAGGTTGGGGTGGTTCACCACCCTGTCCACCCACCACCACCACCCCCATCCCCCAGGAGGAGAAGGTGGCTCGCAGGTCTGCTTGCGAGCTTGGCGCCCACCTCCACCCAAACTTCACTGCATGTGAAGTTCCTCTTTCAAGCATTTTGTGTTCACACTGTCAGAAAGACTCAGAGACCACAGGACCAATGATGATGTCCAAAACCAGAGAGGTGGATGATCCCTTCCATCCCCCCCAGCAAATTGCACCCAGTGTGTATACTCCGCTCTTAAGAAGCTTGTTTTTGCACCGTGATGAACTAGATTCCTGAACTAGTGTGTTCCACATCATCTAGTAAAATCCTGTCCAACCATGCATAACAGAGCAAAGCCACAGTAACTCTACTTCACACCTGGTGTTGCAACTTTCCAGTCCCTTTAAAATTGCTAGAGAGGAAGAGAATAGGTATGATACGCTGCAGAATGTTCTAGGTAAGTTTTGTTACACATCATTTAATAAGAAAAGAAATGGCTACTATTGTGACATTCTGAGCTGCACAATATATCATTTGAGCACTGACGTTGTGATGTACATGTACGCAACAGTCACATCACAGGTCCTGCAATATACGAAGCAAATTAACTTGGAATCTTCTCATCTTAATTCAAGAATACCTGACACATATTACATGCAAAGATCCACCAATCACAGTGTTTGAAATGTGTTTCCTTCCCAGGGTGGCTGGGCTCAGCCTTAGAGATACAGAAGCTCGGACATCCAAAAGGGACTCGGAGTAGAGTCACTGCTCCTCCATGTCGAGAGGACCCAGTTGAGGTGGCTTGGTCATCTAGTGAGGATGCCTCCTGAACGCCTCCCTGGGGAGGTGTTCTGGGCATGTCCATCTGGGAGAAGACCTCAGGGCTGACCCAGGGCACGCTGGAGGGGTTATATCTCTTAACTGGCCTGGGAACGCCTTGACATTCCCCCAGAGGAGCTGGCAGAGGTAGGTGGGGTGAGGAAAGTCTGAGCTGCTTTGCTGCTGCCCCCGCAACCAGGATAAGCAGAAGACGACGAGTACAAGTAGTCTACCAGTGAAACAACACACAGCTCTCACATTATATAATTACAATTAGACACATGTATCATTAGTCTCCAAATGTAGACTTCCTGTTCCGATCCTTCTCATCCAACAGTCTGTTTATAGCGCAGGTGTCGGTGAAGTGAGGGAGGAAAAACAACTAAAACAATTTGATTAAATAGGAAATAATGAGAAAAATGCTGGGGATGGGGAGTCCTGTTACATTTAGACCTTAACTTTAGTACAAGCAGTCATCACACACACGACCAAGCACACACATCAGTGGAGTATCCAACTCCAGTATGGATGAATTATTGAGGACTTGGAGTGGGGTTGGGAGCAACTTTACGCTTGTTTGTTTTGTAGTTGCATTACGAGTGCTTCCACCTCCACACCCCCCCCCCCCTCCTCCACACCCTCTACAAACCCACTGCAGGGCATGGGTGAACAGTCTCTCAACTGGGATGTTATGGGATGTTGGCAGCTCTGCTTTGCAGTATTATGGGGAAACTGGTGCAGTATTGCTCTGCAAAAAAAAAAAAAAATCTATAATCCTAGCAGTGAGTTTTAATATTATAGTCAGCAGAAAAGAAAAAGCCAGACAGGAAGGGTATGGTGTTGCACCCAGGGCAAAACCTCACTGAGTCTGGATTTATAGGGAGTCCAAATTTCCATTAGATATTCAAGAGTCGAGCAGGTGTTTATGATAAAACGTGATTTTAAGTCTCACTTTCAATTTAAATTATGTGTCAAGACAAACATGTTGCACACATACATTCATTCCTGTGTGTGTAAAGCAGAAGACAGCAGCACTTCACTACAAGGCTGACAGCTGCCTCCGGCGCGTTCGGGAGATGCTTGATGAGAGTCACAGAGGACAAACAAGCTGTACATCAACTAAACGCTTCATAGGGTGATATAACGCAAGGCCAAATTGATACAAACATTGTGGAGTGATTACAAAGAAATAAGGAGGAAAACAAACAGAAAAAAAAAACATCCCTTTTCTTCATGTATTAACGTCATCCTTGTGGTATTTTTAATTGGATGCTGAAAATAAATATCATTGTACTGTAGTAACGCTCTATTTACTACAACCACATTTAGCTGCAAAAGCTTAATAAATATTCTTAACATGGAAAAAAATTATTGCTTAATCTATTCAATAAATCTTTTCACAGAAAAAAAAAAAACAAAAAAAAAAAACAAGAGGCAACTTTTTAAATAAATGTTTAATTATTTTTCAAATTAAAATACCAGATATTCACTGGCCACAATTTGTTGAAACACAATATTTTATGGTTTCTTCATTATGGAATTATTATTTTTCTAATTAATTTGGAATATGTGGAAAACATCACAGTGACGAGTTTATAACCAGCCTTGAAAATTATGTCTTTTTCTAAATAAATGATGAACTCATTCATTACAGAATAATAGTAAAAGCAATGGAGTGAAACTAATTGTTAGTTGGAGCCTAAAACATTGAAGCAGTCACCTCGCAGCTTCAATGTGCAATTCCATAATTACATTTCTGCAATTCAATAGGTCTGAAAAATAAATAAATAAATTGATTAATAAATAAATAAAACAGTTTTGCATCTATTTTCACAATCTAGTCTGTGCTTTGACACATGAGCTTTGAAAAGTATCTTCACTTTTCCACTATAGTATAAAACAACAGTCTTTTCTACATTTGTACTATTTGTCTATTGATTTGGACTGAGAGGAGAAACCTGCAGAAGTTCATTTTTTTCCCCGTCCTGAGTTCTGTCTGTCATTGGTGGGGCCAGCTTTGCTATCTTTTTTTTTTGTAGTGTTCCTTTCCTAAATGAACATTTTGACTAAATAATCAACCAATTATGTGTGTGTGTGTGACAAAAATGAGACGAGACTATAGACGTAAAAGTTAGTCTTGTGACGATATATAATAATAATAATAAATAAATATATAATGCAATAAAAAAAAGAGACAAAATGTGGCTGAAAAAATAAAAACCTTCCTAAAATGTCTTTTAGTTTTTGTTGACCAAAACAAAATGAGACATTATTTCATCTCTTTTAGGCACGTTCTTATTTATTTATTTATTTTTGCTGTCTCTCACAAGAAAGTCGTCAAATTATGTCCCCACCATCATTATTATGGCCTGATTTGAACCCTCATTTAGGTTATCAGCAGTGTAGTACATCTGTCTGATAGGGTAAGACCTGAGAGAGAGAGAGAGAGAGGAGAGAGAGAGGAGAGAGAGAGAGAGAGAGAGAGAGAGAGAGAGAGAGAGAGAGAGAGAGAGAGAGAGAGAGAGAGAAGAGTGAGAGAGAGAGAGGAGAGAGAGAGAGAGAGACCAATGACATTTCATACATTAATGAGCTATGGTTAAATACTTGTAAATATTCACTAATGCCTGCTAACTGTCACCTCTAGCGCTGTAACAACTGTCTCAAACTGTACATTGTGATCATTTTCCTCATATCCATGTCCTGCACAGTCTTAACTGCAGACAGATACAGTAACCAAGGTGACATGTGGATGGTTTGCGATTGATTTGTCTCTGGTTGTGACGACTGTCAAATCATCAACTCATGTATTGAGTTTCCACTTAAGATTTTTCCACTATTTTTGTCTCACACTCCCTCACTACCAGTGAAATCCAATCCAAAGTGAAATTTATTTTACAATTATAGATATCCCGGGTTTCCATCTGAAGGTCTGCAAATCTGGCATTTTTTAGAAGATCGGATTAAGTCACATGATGATCCAGTTTTCACACGAGTTTTCAGTGTGATTCCATTTAACTGTTTCCTAGATACAAATGAAACATCATGCAATATGTCCGCTGAGTGGAAATACTTGTCTCTTGAAAGCAGTGAAGGTCAAGTAGCAACTTTGCAAGATGTGTAAACTGACAGTTGCACAAAGCGGGAGCATCAGGGATCACACTTTATACAATAAATCTGATTTGTCACTTACAAAAGTATCACATGACCAAGTATGAGAACTACTAGTCTGTATTGAAGCTGAATGTACACTGAAAGTAGAGCCCATAGAATAATAGTTTTACTTCTTATCTGTTTTTTTTTTTCTTTTTTTTTTATAAAATCCAAATTATCTGATTGCTTGATTATGCATTTCTTTATATTTAAAATCATGTTGTGCTTTTTTTCCCCTTTTCTTTTTCTTTTTTCACTTCAGGGCTGCATTCTGCTCATACTGAAAACTGACAGAAGTCACATTTAATGTGAAATATGAATGAGCACAAACACACAAAAAAAAGACACATAAAAAAATTTATCTGAATTATGTATCAAGGCCTGCTGGTTGAACATAGTGTATAATGTTTTTTTTGTTTTTTTAAAAATGGTGGTTACATTATGAAACACAATAAAAACCTTTGGGTACTAGTATGGTTGTATTTAAATGTAATGCTTTAGAGAGCTATTTTGATGTTTGTTGGATGTTTGTTATAAGATCAAAATGTACGTAATAGTAAAAAGTACAGAATAAAACTAATGAAATATTCCCACATGTGTTACTGATAAAGAAAACTAAGTCTTAAATGCTGGTTCCCAAGATTAGTCTGGGGTAAAAATGTGAAATTATTAGAATTAACAATAGAATAGGTTTTAGTCCAAAGGAATATTGGTCTCAGATCTACTTCCAAACACTGTCTGCACATTATAATCCATTCACTTTACAGGTTCTTTCTAGTGGAATATTTACTAATCCATTGTATACATGTACATAAACCAGCATATAATAAAAAACACGAGATAACCAGCACTTTTTGTCATTTGTTTTCTGATTTATCTTATTAATTTATGTAAAATGCAGCAAATTTAATGCCTGAAGCAGATACTTTCTAAAAAAAACAAAAAAAAACTGTAGACGAGTGGTGTCGGTATCTCCAAGCTAATCATAAAGCTCAGAACATTTGTCAGTTGATGAAAATGAACATGTGAAATATAGTTTGAAGAAAGTTTCAATACATTTCTCAACAGCTACAGTAAAGTACAGTGGTGTTTGAGTCCATTTGTGTTTAGTAATTGCATTATTAGAGCAGAGCGTCTTGAAAAAGAAACTGTTAAAGAATGTCGACCTTCCTGTTTCCAATGTTCCTCTGAATTAATTGAATAATAATATTCAAAACACACTTCATGTTTCACCTACACTGTAGATTTTGCAGGGTTAATTTGGAGAAAATAGGACCAAATACACTCTAGAAGAAGTTAAATAAACTCTCTAAGTGTTGATTTAACACTGAAAAATTTACTGTGTAGTGCAGCCCTGTAAGTGCTGCTGTTTAGCCTTGGACTCCTCTTTTCAGTTAGATCAAGTTTGTGCTAAATTGAAAACAACAGATGTTTTCATTCATCACTACTTGTTTTTTCAGACTCCTGCTTCATCTACTCTCAATTTCATAACTCGGTAATAACAGTGAGACGCTTACGAGATGGATTTATTTTCTAATCAATACCGAATAATAAGTCAGCCTATTTATTTGTCTCATACTGTACACATGTAAGTAGGTCACCATTTCTAAATTAGCTATTGCACAATATTACCCATAAAAGTAGAGTCTACAGATTAAGTGTACACAAGAAAGTCTTAAATGGATATACACACATGTCAACTTTAATCTCCATGACAACGAAGCAACCATAAAAAGAATGGTAGTTCTGTAAAATAATCAAACAAATGTCAAGTTTACATTGTTCTGTCAGATCATATAAAAAAATAGGTGTGTTCATCCTGCTTCCACATAAAGTAATTAACAACAGCCACTTGGGTTTGTTTTTACACGTATGAATTCCTTAATAAAAAAGAATATTTATTTGAAATAACTATAATTAACTTGAACAGTTGCCAAAGATGGGTCTGTCAGTGCACGTAGAAACAAGAACAAAACAAGACAAACAAAAAAACACTGAAGCCCTATCCTCCTATCATTCTTTTTACATTTATCTTGACTGTAAACTGCACAAGGCAAAAAAAATTAATTCAAATACATTAAAAAAAAATTATTAATTCATAATTTATTTTTTAATGGAATGTCATTTTCAATGGACAGATTTTTTAAGTAAAACTGTGACACTTTTGTCCCCTATACATTTCTGGATCTCAGGAGGATATCACAAAAAGAAAGTAACTATAACAACAATAAAACAAAAATGTGTTACACTTCTGAAAACAAAGGAGAGTGATTCTATTTGTTTCTCTAAATTTGCAGTTTAATTAAATCACAACAGTTACATTTGAAAAAAAAAACCTGGCACTGTCATCATGACACACATCAGATGAATGTAGATAGTAGGGCTGGGATGATGTGCTTTTATGCCAATTTGATTCTTTTACGATTTTTTGGGTTTAAATTTAAATTGCAATTTTTCAATATCCCCGCTTTTCACTTGCCTTTTTAACACCAGACCACATGAAAAAGCTAAATAATGATGCCTACAAATCATATCAGGAGCCATATTTCCCCCCCAAAAAATGCACATCATATGTGAGTCAGTTCAGATTTATTCAGCAGTAATATATTTGAACCAGACTTTGGGAAGTAAACTGCTACATTTATCTGCACACAACACAAATAGGAACCTTTAAATTAACAAACTTCATAATAAAGTAAACTTTAAAGTGTACATGTCCAGCTCTGCTCTTCCCTTTTGTTAATTGTTGTTGATTGTTTAACTATATTTATTCAGGAACAAGTCATTTTCTCTAAGTTTTCAGATATCCCGCGCTTTTGAACGCACCAGAGATTTTACGATGGTTATGAACGCACCAAACTCCGTGTTTAAAATTAGCCGTTGTGTTACCATCTCACCCTCTTTTTCCTTAACTCTAATTAATATACTCCTGGTTTATTACTGTGTGTAAATGACACAAGCTGACATTAATAACACAATACAGTTGGAATAGATATTAACATCGTGTATTGTTTATCTGCGCCGAAGTTAATGCTGTTTAACGCTCGTGTGTTGTTGAAGCTAATACGATAATAAGCTAGCTGTGTCTGTGTATTCCATGACACACATTATACATCTGAGTGACTCATACAGTCGTCTATGGTCTTTGAAAGTGCAATTTTTTCCCACCTGGCTTAAAATTAATCCTTTAAATATGGGGAAAAAATAAATATTTTTTGCCCCAAAAAAATCTATTTAAAAATCGTAAAACAAAAAATCCTGATACATATGTGAATTGATTTTTTCTCCCACCAATAGTAGATAGTCCACAAAAATGTGACAAGAGAAATGTGAATTATCATCTTTAGACTCATACATAAGCATGTTCCAGCCTTGTATGTTAGTGCCATAGACATGTACAGACACAAAATGGCGGAGTACACTCGCCACATAATGTATAATAAAACTCTGATGCTTATCTTAACTTTGCAAAAGCCATAATAAACAGTTTTATGTTTCAATCATTTACATTCCACAGTATAATAACTATTTATCACAATTACCTGAAAACAGGGGAGATAGTATTATGAGTGATTTATGGTTGTTTCTCTCAGGGTGGAATTTAATGTAATGAAGTGAAACCCAGAGGTGTAAAGTAAGTACTTAGTTACTGTACTTAAGTAGAGTTTTTAGGTATCTGTATTTTACTTGAGTATTTATTTTTCTGGCAACTTTTTACTTTTACTTCCTACATTTTTGTAGAAATATCTGTACTTTATACTCTTTATATTCTCAGAATAGACTCGTTAATTTTACAAACTGAACACATGTGACAGTATGAAAAATAAGTCGCTTCAGAGAGAGAATCAGTTGTGGAAAAAAACTGTGACTTCATATTATAGTTATAATTTTGACTTTTTATTTTATAATTGTGACTTTTTATCTTACAATTTTTACTTATTTCAGAATTGTGACTTTTTTTATCATAATTTTGACTTTTTCCTCTTAAAATGATGCATTTATATCTCATATTTGTAACTTCTTTTTTTAAAAAAAAAAATCTCATGACTTTTTATCTCAATTGTAACTTTTCTTCCCCCATTTTTCCTACATTTCCTCCTTATACGCACAGAACTGAGTAACTGTGACTCGATCAAACACATTATCTACACAGTAACTCACTTTTAAAGGCTTTATTTTAAATACTTTTTAAACTTTGCTGATTTTATTTTCAGAAGTTTTACTTTTTACTTTCGTACTTTATTACAATTGACAAGTTGTACTTTTTTACTTTTACTTAAGTCGAAGAGTTGAATCAGTACTTCTATTTTTACCAGAGTATTTTTTCCACACAAGTAGCTGTACTTCTACTTAAGTACAGAATGTGAGTACTTTGAACACCTCTGGAGAAACCCCATGATCCCAAGAGCAGAGGTCTCAAACATGTGGCCCAGAGGCCAAATGTGGCCCACAGAGGGGTCTAATGCGGCCTGTGGGAGGAATTTTGCTAACTCAAAAACGCCAGACCCCCACCACCACCACCATTAGATTACCATCAAGATGTAATTGTTTGTTGATCTCCTCATTACCACCATACCCTGAACATTTCATCAAAACCCATCCATACGTTTTCGAGTTATATTGTAAACAAACCAACATCACGTCCTTGGCAGAAGTAGAAATTATACAGTCAAGGCTGTGGAATTAATTTTAGTTCAAGTTCCACATACAGACCAATATGATCAGTCAAACAAAAGCATAATAACCTACAAAAATGAACCACTCCATATTTTCTCCTTGGTTTGATGTGAAAAAACATTACATTGCGAATATAAATAGTGACAAATTAATTTTTTTTCTTTCTTTTAGTGTAAAAAAAAATGTCATTATATTATGAAAATATTTACATCTACAAACTTCCCTCAATTAATCAATCAAATGTTATTTATATAGCACCTTACAACACCAAAAAAGTACACAAGGTGCTTTCCAACATGAGATAAAAACAATAAAAACAAGTAACAATTATAAAACCAAGATTAAAAAAAACAAGGATAAAACAAGTTATAAAACCAAAACAATGATATAAAACAGACATGGACAGTCAGCTACATGTTAAACACTCACCTAAATAATAGTATAATAGGAATAATAATATTAATTTTTAACTGTCATTTAAAAACAGCTAGCTCAGTTATTGGTGGAAACACATTCCACAGCCTTTGGCCAAAAACTGCAAAAGAACGATCACCATATTTTTTGTATTTGTATTTTAGGTCAACTAACGAGATGTGATCTGAAGAGGTAGGGTGGGGCTAGACCACTGATGGCCTTGAAGACATATAATATAAGATTGAACTGTACTAGGAGCCAATGAAGAGAACATAAGAACTGATGATGTGTGAGTGTTTGGATGTGTTGGACAGAAGACGAGCTGCTGTATTATGGACCAGCTGTAGGAGACGGTGGTTTAGTCCAGTGTAAAGGCCATTGGAATAGTTCAACCTCCAGCTGATAAAAGCATGTGAAGCCTTTTCAAGGTCAGTATGGGACAAAAAATTAATTCTTAACTCTTGCAAGTAGCCTTAGCTGGAAGAAATTCACCTTCACCACTTAACTGACTTGTTTGTCTTTTTTTTTTTTTTTTTTTTAATTGTCAAAAATAACACCCAGGTTTCTCACAGTAAAAATAATAAAGTATGAAAAAATATGAAAAACACGAAATGTAAAAAAAAGGAAATAAATAAGCACAATTTTAACCATATTCTACTTGTGTTACTAAGTATTTCGTGTCTTTGTAGATCTGATCCATAATACACATGCATGAATTATAAGTTAAATGCTAAAATTTCACTTAATTTTCTTAAGAAACTTCAGTTTTTTCTGGTTATTCATATCTTTTTTTGTTTAAATAGTTTCTAAAAGCAAGTATTTTCATAATTTAATGGGGTGTTTTTGGTACTAAAACAGATTTTTAAAAAACCTTACATTACTTCCAGGTTATTATGTTATTATTTGACTGGTCCGGCCCACTGGAGATGACATTGGACTGAATGTGGCCCCTAAAAGTAACTGAGTTTGAGACCCCTGCCCAAGAGGCACACAAAGGCACAACCAACTGATCCCAGATAGTTTCAGGCATATGAGTCGATGTTTCCTTATCTGAAATTGCAATGATATTGTACATGTAGTAATATGAACATTTTAACTAGGAATGTGTGTGTTTTAACACATATGTGAATTAATATGAATTAATATTTATTAGAAACATTTTAGCAGTTTTATTATTTTATATTATTTTAATCTTATAATGAACTGAACCACTGTAACTCTATATAAAGGTATTTAACGTTATTATAACCTATCACAAATGCACAGTGTGATGGATTAACAAACTGAAACTTTCTGCAAGAGGATTTCCATACCATTGTGAAACGAAGTGAAAATACTGAGCAGCATATGGTGAAAAATCAAACACATTCAAGATTCTCAAATGCTGCAAAAGTAACAAGAGAATTCAGCCAGATAGAGGCATGAGAGAGCTGTGTTTTAATAAATGCATCATTTGCGGTGGGTCTGCAGTGGTATTGTGGATGATGTAATACTCTGGCAAATATTACATACAACTTCACTAGACCTTTGCCAAGTATTATATTTAATATATGTCAGAAATGCATTGTAAATTATTAATAAGACTATTGGAAATGTGCTACCTTCTGCAGTCTTGTATGAAGCCATTATTAGAAGTACATTAGATGTGTGTGTGTTTTCTTATATTCAGTCTTTATCGAGCCAGTTGGCACCAATTAAATAAGGAACATAATTTTTTTTTTTTTTTTTTTTCTGGGGAATGGCCTAGAAAACAGCATTAAGACAATTGTAGACAACATAAAGTAACATACATACTAGGCAACAGTGCAATTAAAATAACAAAAGAGGTATCTACATAAGCAGCAAGCTGTCAATAATCCAATAGCAGAGCGACAGGATCAGTAACCAAGCCTTAACCATCTAAGGAAATCAAAGCAAAGCGGACTCCTTATTGAATCTGCAGTTTGAAAAAAAACACTCAAATCACTTTAATCTCTTACCAGACTTACAACCCAGCCCTGGCACATAGATAACATTATTTTATTAACACCTATATATATACATATCTCCCACATTAATGCACCTGCACGTCAAATGAAAGTCAACAAACTCATCTTTCTGAATATATAAACTACAGGTGTCAAACATAAGGCCCGGGGGCCAAATTTGGCCCATCAAAGGGTTCAGTCTGGCCCTTGGGATGAATTTGTGAAATGCAAAAATAGTTAAGATTAATGTACGACTAATACATCGGCCAATTCTCATGCTCCTTCAGCAGCACAATAACAAATACTATTGACACCACTTAACAATACTACCTATGATATATTTTATTATGTGCAATATATATATATATATATATATATATATATATATATATATATATATATATATATACACACTTGTCACTCACTCATCATCTGAACCCACTTTATCCTCACTAGGGTCACAGGGGTCACTGGGGGTCTAATCCAGCTACAGTGGGTGAAGGCGGGGTACACCCTGTATGAGTCTCCAGTTCATCTCAGGGCTGAACATATATAAACAAACAATCACTCTCACATTCACACCTATGGACAATTTAGATTAACTAATTAACCTATCAGTGCATGTGTTTGGGTGGTGGGAGGAAACTGGAGTACCTGGAGAAAACCCACGCAGACACGAGGAGAACATGCAAACTCCACACAGAAAGGTCTGGTGTGGGAATTGAACCAGGATCCTTCTTGTTATGAGGCACCAGTGTTACCCACTGCACCATCGTGCCACCCTATATATACTATTTATACTCTTATTTATCTAATCTTCACATAGTTTTATCCCTTCTGTATATATTTTTTCAATCCAGTATATTCTCTATAGTGTACATAGCACATAGTCTTTTTTTCTTTTTCTCAATATATGTGTTTGTGTACATATATTATTATTTATCTATATGTTTCTTCTCTTTACTGTCCCTCTATATCGCTGGCATGTGTGGGATCAATAAAGTCTATCTTATCTTATCTTAAACACATGTTGTCCTGCTGAGTGGACATTTTTGTGACTCCAAAAAAATTGTTTAATTGAAAAGATTTTAATCACATTGCCGTTTTCATTCCTAAAGACAAATAAAAACACTTGGGGGGGGGGGGGGGTCTTAACTAAGGTTCTAATAATTCATGCAAACCAGCCCAGAATGGTAAGAGGTTATTCACTGGTAATGACTCTATTTAGCTCCAAATGACTTCGTTATGAGTTTGGATGCAAAGGAATGCAGCATGTAAAGCCTCCTGCTTCATTCAGTTGATTGTCAGAGCATCTGTAAGGAAAGCACAGACATCTATAGTTATTTGGCCGGGCTCTGTGGGCTGCCGTATTCCCACTCTTACTCTCAATCCCCAGTTTTTTTTTCCCCTGCAAATCTCTTCGCGATGACAAAGCATCGCCTGTCAAGAGGATGATTCCATTGAGAGGCACTTCGTGATATGAGAGGTGCATTAATGTGATTAACCCACACTCGCTATTGCTGTTTGATACAGGGGCTTAGGGGCTCATGTCACTCGGCATTCTTCTCTATTGGCATGATCAGCAGGTAATGGAAAATATGCTGATGCATGAGCAGAAACAGGTAACTCAAAATGTAATCTGAAGCAGTGGAAAAAATACACTAATACTGTATTCATATGTCTTAAAATCATAGATAATTAGAGAAAACAATTAGCGTAGACGCTCAGTAGCTGAAAACTGAGGATTAATTTTGACATTTTAATGTTTCCAGTATCTCAAAATGAATTCAAATGACTAAAATCAATGATGATAAATGAAGAAGTGTACTCAGATTACAATGCTGCTCTACTTTTGAGTTAACCCTGATAATTGACTCCCTTGATACTACGCAGATATTCAATAACCAAATATTAGGAGGGAAGGAGGAAACCACAGAGTAACTCAATATACCCCCCAAAAGGCTAAAAGCATGGATTATTCACTGCCCGTGGTGTCACTTTCACAGGATTTGATAATTGAGAAAGATTATACAAAAACACACACATTTACACACACACACACACACACACCGATTGCCACTTACGGATCCATTTTTTGCCACGAATCTGAGAAGTAATGACTTTGGTAAATCAATATTTAGCACCAGCTTGATATGATCCGTCTTTTATACTGTGTGACACAAGATACACCTGTATTCTTATTTTTGTTCCATCACTGTCAAAAATCACAACTTCCACTCATTTCTTCTTAAAATGTGGAAAGATGTTGTGTGTAAAGGTGCTTGATCATAATATAAACCAAGCTTTAAAAAATCTGCCCTGACATCCAAAGGCTCACTCATGTTTTTCTGTTTTTCAGAAAATACATTCAAGACCCAACAAATCGACTGCAGACTTCATTTATTGAATTGGTTGTTACAGTACTATCTTTACAGTATCTTCATGGTGAAGAAACTAGTAGTGTTTTTACAATGTAAAACAAAGAGGTTGTATTAGAGGTTTTTAAACTATTCCACTAACACCAAACCATCTGGATCACCAGAGTGTGACTGGAATGGATTTACTGACACTGACTCTATCCAACCAAGATTTATTTATTTTTTTCTATTTGTGTTTTGGTCTGTACGACTTTTATTGATTCAATGCAGCGTGTTTATATTTGGGTCAACAGCTTTCCACTTTCTTATAAAGTCAAAGACATTTCCATCAGTTTTCATTTTGTACTTCAGTTAGAAAAGATGGTGGAGTGAAATGAAGTGATTTTTACTCTTTCAATAATGCCTTTAAAACAGGGATGGAAGAAAATCTTGGTTCTGCAATATATATATATATATATATATATATATATATATATATATATATATATATATAATGATATTTCATTTCACGGTAATAATAATACCTACACACATTCCACTATGTATTAACAATTTGTTACCCATGTATAAGTGGTTTATTCATGGTTGTATTAACCAGTTGTTACTGATTTGTTAATTATTGCTTATACACAACTTATCACAAAGCTTTCGTTCACACGCCACACGCCTATAAATGGTTTGTTGATAGAAAAAGAAGAACAAATGCTTCATTTATGATCAATTGTGTATGAATAAACCATTAATAAATAGGTAACAAATGGTTAATATATACTGAATTGTGTGTAGGTATTATGAAGTGATACCCATTTCACATTACTGTACTGATATTTTTAGGTATTTATTCAAAATGCATATATGACAGAGGTTCATTTAGGTTTTTTGGGGAATCCTGAGAACTTTTTATTCGTGATTGTCAAAGTAAATGCCATCACCAAGGTCTCATTCATTATTAATAATCTGATTAAAAATGTTAATATATGTGCTTATGCACGTGTATATATATATATATATATATATATATATATATATGTATGTGTGTATGTATTCAGGTGCACGTGTATGTGTGTGTGTGTGTATATATGTATATGTTCGCATGTGTGTGAGTATACATATATGTATGTATGTTTCATTTATGTGTTTATCTTATTTCTTTCTTCCCTTCTTCAATATCCAGGAGCAACTTTTATTTGTGCATTTAATGTCAGACTGTATTCTGTGAGATTTTTTCTTTTCTTTTTTTCCTCTTCTGTATGTTGTACCACATAACCTTGTACCGTATTTGTTTAAATAAAAAACTTAAATTCCAAAAAACAATAATCTGATTAAAAATGTTAATGACTCAACATGTGTGTCAATGCATCAGAGACAGTTTGTCCGAGCAGAGTTACCATCACTCATGAACAAGTGGTCATCCGTTCCCATAGTGACAGGCAGCAGAACCGACCAATAAAAATGGAAGACACTAAACAGCATGTGTGCTTGTGAATGGAAATACGAGTTAAAAAAAAAAAAAACAGATGGAACCTTTTACAAACATACAGTATTAGACACAGTCTGCAGGATGGACTTTTCTTTTCACCAAAGCACTTCCAGTTTAAAATACTACTTCCATGAAAGCATACATTAGTCTGGGACAGGCTTTTCTATCACAACCAACACAACCAACCGTAATCTGATTAAACATTCCAATTATTTGACAGCACTAATTTCTATATTCACATGGATATTGTGCTCAGTTGCTTGTACATATATATATATATATATATATATATATATATATATATATATATATATATATATATTAAATAGCTAAATCTAAATATTAAATGTTAAACCTAAATGATCATTCTAGCTAAATGTAAATCTTACCTTTATATCTAAATGTTAAATGTAAATCTCGTCATCTGAACCCACTTTATCCTCACTAGGGTCACAGGGGTCACTGGGGGTCTAATCCAGCTACAATGGGTGAAGGCGGGGTACACCCTGTATGAGTCTCCAGTTCATCTCAGGGCTGAACATATATAGACAAACAATCACTCTCACATTCACACCTATGGACAATTTAGATTAACTAATTAACCTATCAGTGCATGTGTTTGGATGGTGGGAGGAAACTGGAGTACCTGGAGAAAACCCACGCAGACACGAGGAGAACATGCAAACTCCACACAGAAAGGTCTGGTGTGGGATTCGAACCTTCTTGCTGTGAGGCACGAGTGTTAACCACTGCAACACCATGCTGGCCGAAATTTAGGTGTAACATTTAATATTTGGATGTTTCCCTCGCCCCACGTGGGTGGTGTCTCCTTCAGACTCGGGTCCTCTACCAGAGGCCTGGGAGCCTGAGGGTTCTGCGCAGGATCTTAGCTGTTCCTAGCAATGCGCTCTTTTGTACAGAGATCTCTGATGTTGTTCCTGGTATCTGCTGGAGCCATTCTCCCAGCTTGGGGGTCACTGCCCCTAATGCTCCGATCACTACTGGTACCACTGTTGCCTTCACACTCCACATTTTCTCTAACTCCTCTTTCAGCCCTTGGTATTTCTCAAGCTTCTCATGTTCTTTCTTTCTGATGTTGCTATCACTGGGGACTGCTACATCTATCACCACCACTGTCTTCTCATGTTTATCCACCACCACTATGTCAGGCTGATTGGCCATCACCATCTTGTCAGTCTGGATCTGGAAGTCCCACAGGATCTTGGCCTGTTTGTTCTCTGTCACCTTTGGGGGGTTCTCCCATCTTGACCCTGGGACCTCCAGTCCATACTCTTTACAGATGTTCCTGTACAGTATGCCCGCTACCTGGTTATGCCTCTCCATGTATGCCTTGCCTGCCAGCATCTTACACCCTGCTGTGATGTGCTGGACTGTTTCAGGGGCTTCTCTACACAGCCTACACCTGGGGTCCTGTCTGATGTGGTAGACCCTGGCCTCTATTGCTCTGGTGTTCAGGGCTTGTTCTTGTGTAGCCATGAGTAGTGCCTCTGTGCTGTCCTTTAGTCCAGCCTTTTCCAGCCACTGGTATGTCTTTTCCATATCAGCCACTTCCTCAATTTGTCGATGGTACACGCCATGCAAGGGTTTGTCCTTCCATGATAGCCCCTCTGGTTCCTCGACCTTACTGGGCTTTTGTTGCCTGAGGCATTCACTTAGCAGTTGGTCATTGGGGGCCATTTTCTTGATGTATTCCTGGAGGTTCGCTGTTTCCTCCTGGACAGTAGTTCTGACACTTACTAGTCCTCGGCCCCCTTCCTTTCGCTTAGTGTACAGCCTCAGGACACTGGACCTGGGGTGGAACCCTCCATGCATGGTAAGGAGTTTCCTTGTATTGATATCAGTGGCTTGTATCTCTTCCAGTGGCCAGGATATTATCCCAGCTGGGTATCTGATTACTGGCAGGGCATAGGTGTTAATGGCCTGGATCTTATTTTTGCCGTTCAGCTGACTTTTCAGGACCTGTCTTACCCTCTCTAGGTATTTGGCTGTGGCTGACTTCCGAGCTGCCTCCTCATGATTACCATTTGTCTGTGGGATGCCTAGGTATTCGTAACCTGCACATCTGTGATATTCCCTTCAGGTAGGTCAACCCCTTCAGTTGTGATCACCTTTCCTCTTCTAGATATCATCCGCCCACATTTATCTAGTCCGAATGACATCCCAATGTCTTTGCTGTAGATCCGGGTGAGGTGAATTAGGGAATCAATGTCACACTCATTCTTGGCATACAGCTTGATGTCATCCATGTAGAGGAGGTGGTTGATGGATGTTCCACTTCGGAACTGGTATCCGAAGCCACTCTTTGAGATGATCTGGCTGAGAGGGTTTAGGCCTATGCAGAACAGCAGGGGGGACAGAGCATCTCCTTGGTAAATGCCGCATCTGATGCTCACTTGTGCAATTGGCTTTGAGTTGGCCTCCAGAGTATAACCATATATATATATATATATATATACATATACGCAAACTAGTGAATCTCAAAAATTCATATCCATTTTTTTTACTTTATTTTAAAGGTGTCATTCCATGGTTCTCTCATTAATATTACTGTGTTCTCCATTGTTATTGAATACATTGTGTGTTGGTTCTATTTAAAAAAAAACATTTGTTTTGTTTCCAGCTGTTTTTTCACGGTAGAAAAATGACTTGACCGGTACTTCCTCATACATGTCCATGACGCGGTGATGAGGCGTCTCGGATTGGCTCAGAATGTGTGAAGGAACACTCCCCCCTCCCCTCTCGCTCTCTATGTGTGTTTACCTTTACCAGAGTAGCACCCAGCTAGGTGTTGCACCATTGCTTGTTCTGAAAAAGTGCAGGAAAAAACAAGCCTTTATTTCCACAGAGAGCACATGAACCAGTTTGATCCGCCATTTTTTTCCAGTTTGTGCAGCAGCTACTGTGGTGCCGTCTCGTAGATGCTAATGCTAATGCTACTTCAGATTCGCTACAATGGGGGGCAGGTTTAACCCCATGTGGGTGATGCTAAAGTCCATCTGACATCAGATGGACCGGCTTTTTCTGGGTCCCTCGTTCCTCTTGTTGTTTTCTATGAATGCAGTATGCAGCCATTGGAGGTGATGAACCACTGTCAAAGGCAGCATGTGTTGGTAAGTCGGGGTGACCCATCAAATTCTAAAATGAGCATGGAAAAGTAGTTTTCAGCAGAATGACACCTTTAAGCTAAATGTGACGAAATGTGGCTGTAATTTTCGGTACAAGCCACTTTACAAACAACACCCCATACATGCGTACCAGCAATGTTATTGACGACAGTAACAGTGGATACTTTTCAAGATTTCTACTCTGGAATACTTCTTCAGATTTTTGCATTTTCAACCTGTAAAAACTCATTTGTCACATAAACAAAAGGCACTTCTGATCAAATATTTTGTCATTTGTAGCTACACAATCATACACACAATCCATCCATGTATGTTACAAACTTTTAAGTCATCATATGAAAACCACAGCGGACTCAATGCACCAGCTCCAGAATAATTACTGCAACTCAAAATGACTATCTAACATCAAAGTCATCATCCATGCAGCTGCAAACCAGTTGAACGTACAGTATATTTTGACTTCACACTGATTGAAACCAGAAACCTATAGGAGTCATTGCAGAAAAAAAACTGCAGCGGAAAGCAAAAGAGAAGAATTCTGGGATGCCCTTCATAACCCTTTTCATCACACATCCTCTCTGATTCCTAGCTCGGTGGCGGGTGTGTGTGGGGTGGGGGGTGGTGGGGGGCTCCAGAATAAAATAGACTGCTGTACTAAGCACAAAGCTTTTTAAAAGACGCATCTTCCAGCTTAATCAAAGATACTGAAGGAACAGACGCATCCACCTCAGTGTAATACGAAGTGGTAATATGGGCTTAGAGCGCAAACTTCTTCATTTCAAAAGGAGTGAAAGGGTACGTATGTGGGGTGGTGTGAATGAGAACAGCCCCCCTCTGTCATCCCATAGAGAATATATACTGTATGACGCATCACTGGCAGCTACAGCAAACTAAGTGAAGCAACTCTTTCAGCTTGCGTTCATTTTCGATCAATGGCTGAGATAGATAATAGCCTCCACAGAGACTCGCATCCTGTCTCTCTCTCTCTCTCTCTCTCTCTCTCTCTCTCTCTTTCTCTGTGTTCTTCTACGCTCCCTGTTCTCTCTGTTCTGCTAATCCCAATTTCTGCCTTCACATCTCGTCTACATCTACGTCTTGCCTCTCAGCTCCACCTCAGCTGTCAACAGCCGCACCGCAAACATATTTTATTTTATTTTTTTAAACGACCAGCTCCAGAGGGCGTGGCAGGCAGTGGGTCTAGAGAGGAGCATGTAGGAACGGGAACATCTGGTAGAACCCACAGAGTCCATCCATGGCTGCAGGCCGCCATCATGCCATCCCAGCTTCCTGGTTAACAGCTGATCCTCTAGGCCCAGTGTCTCCATCAGAGTGGAGAAAATCCACTCGCTAAGTCAATTATGCAAGAGGTGTGAATTAAACATGAAGCTACCACACATGAATGTATACACAGATCGTGGACATGCATCGAAGGTAATCGTACAATATAACAACCCCATCTGTGCGCTGATGCTAGAGGGGCTTTGGGAGGGTTTTTCTCCTGAAGAGAACTTCAAAAGAATCTACCCACGGTGCGTGCAAACCTCACGTACGACCAGATCGAAGTGGGCCAGTCAACACATGCTGATAATAACCATGACAGAGAAGAAATAGGTGATGAGGAATCTTCCCATCCTTGCCACTTATTACTTCCCAATGAAGCTTTAAAGAGCAAAAAAAAAAAAAAAAAAAAAAAACAGCCTCGCGTGGGAGTTCAGCCTGAAGCCAAAGGCAGGGATGGTTTTTCTCCCCATCTCTCTCCCCTCTGTTTCTTTGTGTCACTCTCCCTCTTTTGCTCTCCCGTTCCTCCATGCCCTTTATTAATCATCCTTGGTTAGTGGGGCAGAGAGCGTGGTGTTAGGAGCTCTGGGGAGTATAGAGCCATGAAATACACACATATCCTCATGTGCGAGCACACTGTTAAGTACTGGACTCATAAATCTTGGCAAACGTTTTCTTTTACTTTCATCTCTAGTTTCTTTTTCCTTCCCAAATCTATATAATCTATAATATTAATAATAATAAAAAAAATATATATATATATATATATATATATATATATATATATATATATATATATATATATAACCACTGAAACACTATAGAATTGCTGCACAGATGCACACTATAAGTATGCAAGTGCACAAATACAACAGATCTTCAGGGATCCTGGCTCGGGGGCATGGGACTCAGCTGCTGCTGCTGCTGCTGCTGCTGCTGCTGCTGCTGCTGCTGCTGCTGCTGCTGCTGCTGCTGCTGCTGCTGCTGCTGCTGCTGCTGCTGCTGCTGCTGCTGCTGCTGCTGCTGCTGCTGCTGCTGCTGATGTAACCTTTTGAACAGTCTCAGTTGTTATTTAAACCTTCCAGCTCCAGCACATGACTACAGCAATGAGTAAGTCAAGGATTCCAGTAGCTGAACCATCTCCAGTTGGGTCAGAACCAGTAAGGAATCACCATCACAGCCATTAAATCTCATTACCAGAGTGTCTGGGAGGGAGCATCCTCAGAGAACTGGATGCGGAGCGATGGGACTCTATAGCTTCTGTGGCCGATGGACGGTAAAGTAGCTTAAATAATGGAGGATGTAATTAGGCCTATTCCTATGCATGTAAGTGCACTTAGTCTGGAAGGCTCCAACTGGGCTACATGCCATCATTACCATTATCACTATTCGATCTTCCAGAGAAAGTGGTGAGAGAATTGGCCAATTAGATGTTACAGGACAGTAGGTTTCCAGTAGAAGATTAGGCTGTTCTTTCATGAAACGACATAGAATGGATGTAATATTGGGTGGACTCGCTTCATTCATTTGTTTATACTGAGATGTTTAGAACAGGCCACATAATAAGAGTAAATCTACTCTACACATTAACCCTTTCATGCCTGAATTATGACAACATATTCCTGTTTAGGGATAATACAAAAAAAAATGTGATGTATTAATTTGTATTTTTTCTAAATGTCTTCTCACCCAGACAACTTCCATTTAATTGTTGTGTATTTAAAACCTAATATCAGAAAGTAAACTGCAATCAGATCATTTTTAATGCTGCTAATCAGGTGTTTTTTCCACATTTAAACACACTCTAATACTAGTTATTATTGACTTCATTGAGATAATGTAAAAAAATAAATAAATTTGTTTGTTGATTTACAATAAAACATGTCAGTGCAGATCAGGTTTATCCAGAACAGCATAATTATTATAAGAATATGAATTACAGTGAATGGGATGATGCATAAACGTTAGTGCATTGGTTAATATACATGAATATAGAAGAAGAAACAGCTGTAGAACAACTGTGAAAGGGTTCATATTTCTTTAGTTTTAGGAGGATACTTGTCAGTTTCCATTCATTATTGAAGTCTCGTGTGTGTGTGTGTGTGTGTGTGTGTTTTATGGATGTTCAGGTGTAACACAGCAGAGGTGAGAAGAGACAACAGGGACGCACCTGGTTTGACGGTCTTCAGACGGATGGGTTCCCTAAAGTGGCGTATGACAGCCAGGGTGTCACGGTTTGTAAGTCCACTGACTGGGGTCCCGTTCACCTCCAGTAAAACATCACCGTAGTAGGGCAGCTTCCCAACATGACACACCAGCACGTCCAACTTCATTTGACCCAGGTAGGGGAACTGTCCCAGCTCTGCGCCTCCTAGGACTTCCACCACGGAGCCAAAGTCCCCCAGGTTCCCCCATGACACTGCGCACTCCACCACTTTACCTGACCAGTGTTTCTTCTTCTTCAGTGTTCTGGACATGGTTACTCCCTTTTTATTTTATTTTGTTTTTTTATGTTTTACTAACGATTGAACTGGTTTCGATCGTCTCAATCAGTGTGTGTGTGTGTGTGTGTGTGTGTGTGTGTGTGTGTTCTGGTTAAATAAGCGCGAAGTGACGCGGCCTAATAAACCGTCCTGACTTCTTCTTCTTCTTCTCCTCTTGACCAACTGAAGGTTTCATCTCATTGACATTTACGTGGTTAATTCTCACCCAGTCAGTCCGCCTCTGAGGTGTGTCATCCCACAGGGGGGGGGGTTTGTTCGCACAGTTGCCTGGGTTGCAATATTTCCAAGCGCTCCCTCTCGTGCGTAAAAACAGTCGAGATGAAAACAGGAATCAGTGCGTAATGTTCTCCATCGTTACTCTAAAGCCACATCCACGCTTTGGTTTTTTTTTTCTCTCTCCTCCGTCTCCCACCGTGTTCTCCCGATGTCAAGTTGTCAAAACAAGACGTAAACAGTGTGGATCTTACTCACTCGGTTGGTGTAACTGCTGAGTATGTGTCGCCGTAATAACGCGTCAACGAGAAATCCCTTCATACCTGTGCGCAGAATGAAAAAACACGACCACTGGCGCGTACATCAGTGGGCGGTTTAAGCAGCAGAGATCCAGCCCATCATGACTGAGTTGAGAGACATCTGCGAGTGTCTGTCTGCCACAGGTTTGAACACACCTGGCACCGCCAAGACAGACGCAGCCAGGCTCCCAAAACGTCCCTTTTACGCTCATCCGTACGTCCGCGTTGGCTCCATCCTCTGGCGCATAGTGGTATTAATTAAACCCCCCCCCCCAAAAAAAAATAATAATAATTTTTTTTTTAAAACAAAAAAAAAGACTGTATAGACATTCAAATACTGGCTGTATATTATCATACCATCTAAGAAACATGCTTTTTATTTACATTTTGCTGATTAATATTAACAGTATGTATTAAAACGCACAATTATGACATGTCATCCAAAGCTCCCCAAACCAAATAACAGCCCCCCCCCCCCACACACACACACACACACACTCCCTGAGCTTTAATTTTGGGATAAAACAGAGATAAAACAAGCACAAGAGGAAAGTTCACTGATCATTACATTGATTCAGTTGATTATAAGTGCGTCTCAACCACTCCACCTACCGACACAAACAGAGCATGTCAGAGTATTTCCTAGTGTTTCATTCATCCCAGAGGTTTTGATTTATACGTTTCCATCCTCACACGCCTGACTGCCTTCAACTGCATCTTCCCAAGCATAATATATAGTCCCACATAAGTGACTGCATTGATTAAATCATTAATAACCCAGAGATTGTCATTTAGAGGTTTGTTAAGTGATATATAACATGAATAAATTACATTACATAAGTAGGTTCAGGACTGTAAATATGACCTTTTACTGGGAAAAAAAAATATGTGTGTATCTCCACCTACACACAAAGACTACACATATTATGGCCAAAGAGGTTCTGCAGGAATTCATATATTTTTATAACAAGTGCATATTGTATAAAAGGATGGGTGATGTCTTTATAGGTTTGGTTTCAGTAATAAACAGTGGTGTAGTTGTGGGTATACTCCAAATTTGAGTCTTTTTTGTTTTTAAGTTGTCCAGAAAAACACCATTTTAGAAAAAGTGACATATAAGACAGCTGTTCTTCAGTAGTTTTTGTTCACTGTTATAAGATTATTAAGATGGCAGATAAAAAATAAAATATAGAAATAGATAAATAAGAAAACAGGTAAAGAAAATGTAAATAAATAAAAATTAAAAATTAACCCTTTGAGAACTTTAGTCAGTAATAATTATTTTCCTAAGTGTTTTTATTTCTCTTTAGGCATAAAAAAAAAACTTTTTGATTTAAATCTTTTTTTAATTAACCTATTTTTATGGAGTAACAAAAATATCCACTCATTTGGATTGAACCAAAGAAACATTTATTTAAAATCCAATATCAAAACACTATGAAATAAAACATTTTTGATGCAATTTTTGTTTAAGAAGAGACTGTTAATTATAGTCTAATAACAACAAGTAATTTATTTATGCATAAACATGTTAGTGCAGATCATGTATTAAGAACAGACCAGTTAAATCAGGGGTGTCAAACTGTGGTCCTCGAGGGCCAGGGTCCTGCATGTTTTAGATGTTTCCCTCTTTCATTCCACCTGGAGGTCATTGCATCATTATCAGTCTGATGACGAACTGATTATTAACTCTTTAAATGTCAGGGATGATGCATTCTGAATGGATGATTTAGTTGAAATATTCAGAAAAATTCAACCGTTTTCCTTTTAGTTTTGTGTATGGAAAAAGTGCCAAAAAGCAAGAGTTTTTTTTTTTTTTTTAAATTGATTTAAACATTTTTTAAAGGCAAAATTAAAATTGCTGGGACCAGATTCCAATAGTACTTTTCTTCTTTCGTAATTTTTTCCCCCTAAATGTCCCACATTATTTGTCATTTTCTAAATATTTCTTAGTTTTTGTTGCTCATTTTGTTTATTTTTCTACATTTTGGTTATTTTTTATTTTAGTATTTTTCTTTGATTTTATACCATTTGTGTCTTACTTTGCTCATGTTACCAATTATTTTGTTAATTCTCAGGAATTAAAGGGTTAAACTGAATAACATGGAATAAGGAAATATCTAACACATGCAGGACACCTGCCCTGGAGGACTGGAGTTTGACACCTGTGAGTTACAGTAATGATATGAACTGACTGATATGGAACTAAAACAACAAAACCCATGAATATACAAGAGAACAACTGTAGAATAAGTGTCTACTGTCGTGACCTGTTATGATCCTAGTCTGTGGTGTTAAGTTTTCTAAGGGTCTCTGTGTGTGTTTTTTGTCTTTGTTGGAGTCCTGGGCTTTTATTTTGACATGTGGGTGTGTGTTCACCTTTTCTTTACTGTCCCTCTGACCATCATTTAACCCAATGTGTCTCAGCTGTTTCCTACATATACTGGCTCTGTCTGCGTTGGTTGTTTTGTTTATTCTGGTTTGTAGTTTTTGTCTTGTCATGCCTATTCTTATCTACCTGCCCATGACCTTAATTTTGCCTGACCCCTGTCGGTAACCTCAACTGCCTTCAGATCCTCGGCCTGACCGTCTGATGGAATATAATTCCAAAAGACAACAGGGAAGTCAGTTCACTGAGTAAATTTCAAACAAAATTAAAAACATTTTTATTTTCATCAGCCTTTGAAAGGAGATAAAGGATGGAGTCACAATTCTGTCACCCCTTTTTAAAAAAAATATTTTTTATACTCTTTGCGTAATGAAATCACAATATATTTCTGATTTACTTTATTAAAAATTGTATAATGTATGTACAATCAGTTTATTCTTAATTATTGAAATTGTATAATACATGTACTCTTGTAATTTTATCTGTAATTTAATTTCTTATTTATTGATCTATTTCTTATTTATAATCAGTTTATTTTGTAAAATTGTACTTTAGTTTTTAATCATTGTGAAGCACTTTGAGCTACAGTGTTTGTATGAAAGGTGCTATACAAATAAATATTATTATTATTATTATTATTCTGTTCTCTGGTCAAGAGAGGATTTCCCCTGTATTCATGTTTGGACTGCCTGTGTTTGACCCCTACTGAAATTACACCCTGCCTCCTTGTTGCTGATATCAGTGTATATTCAGTAGTCCAGAAGAGCCAAGGTGCTGCAGAGAAAGCCATACTTATTACATGTAAATGTATTAAACTCTTTAAATTGCAATCACCCACTCTGAGTTCTGCATTTGGGTTCACTTGTTGTCATCACCAGTATGCAGCAAATGAGACAAAATATAAATAAGGACAAAATAATTAAAGGGAAAAGATACAGAAAAACAACGTATAAAGCCATTTTTATATTTTTAAAATATATTTTTAGATTGTGTTTAATATGTCAGAGTCGGTCCTCCATACTCATCAGGGGGATTTAGAAGTTGTTATATACAATGACTGAAAACAACAAAACTCTTTAAAGAGATTCTGCCCCTAATTATTGGCACTGTCCTAAATATAATTAACACTTCATTAATTACTGGATATGTGCCACAGTCATTTAAATATGCTGTTATTAAACCAATTCTGAAAAAGCCTACCCTAGATCCTGACATTTTAGCCAATTATAGGCCTATATCCAATTTGCCCTTCCTGTCAAAGGTTTTAGAACGAGTAATAGTTAAACAGCTGTGCCAATTCCTGCAGGATAATAGTTTATTTGAACAGTTTCAGTCTGGCTTTCGTGCCCATCATAGCACTGAAACGGCGTTAGTTAAAGTTACTAATGACTTATTATTAGCCGCTGACATCGGACTAATATCGGTCCTGGTGTTATTAGACCTTAGTGCAGCCTTTGACACCATTGACCACAGTATCTTAGTGCACAGATTAGAATATGATATAGGTATTAGAGGAGCAGCCCTCTGCTGGTTTAAATCATATTTATCTAATCGCTACCAATTTGTTCACATCAACAAACAATCATCGCAGTCCTCCAGAGTTAATTATGGCGTTCCTCAAGGGTCAGTCCTTGGGCCTATTTTGTTTACACTATATATGCTCCCTTTAGGTAACATCATTACAAATCATGGCATTAATTTTCATTGTTACGCGGATGACACACAGCTATATTTATCGATTAAACCTGACCAGACCAGGCAAATAGATAAACTAAGTACTTGTGTACAAGACATAAAGACTTGGATGAGTGCCAATTATCTTTTACTGAACCCTGAAAAAACTGAAGTCGTTATAATTGGTCCTAAAGATGCGAGAGACTCCCTAACTAACCAGATAGTTACTCTGGACAACTTAAGTGTAACACCCAGTGCCACAGTTAAAAATTTAGGAGTTTTATTTGATCCAGATCTTTCATTCAAAATGCATATCAAGCAAACTTGCAGAACAGCCTTCTTTCACCTGCGCAACATAGCCAAAATTAGGAATATTCTGTCTAAAACGACTGCAGAAAAATTAATTCATGCATTTGTTACATCACGATTAGATTATTGTAACTCCTTACTTGTAGCATGTCCTAAATATTCCCTAAAAAGCTTGCAACTGGTTCAAAATGCAGCAGCAAGATTATTAACAGGATCAAATAGAAGAGAACACATCACCCCTGTGCTCCAAACCCTTCACTGGCTACCAGTTGAGTCTAGAATTAAATTTAAAATCCTCCTCCTTACATATAAAACCATTAATGGTATGGGCCCCTCTTATCTTAAAGATGATCTGGTTCCGTACCAACCCAATAGAACCCTTCGTTCTCAGAATGCAGGTTTACTGAAAGTTCCTAGGGTTTCTAAAAGTACAGTAGGAGCTAGAGCCTTTAGTTATCAGGCCCCTGTCTTATGGAATCAGCTTCCCTTTAATATTAAAAACGCCGAAACAGTCTCTACATTTAAAATTAGGCTTAAAACATTCCTGTTTGAGAAAGACTATGGTCAGGTTAGTTAAAAATTATGTGACTCATATATCATGTATACATGATGTATGAGTCACAGTTCAGTCTAGGCTGCCCTAGGAGTTAGAATGCTGGGGGAAGTACAGACACTGAGTTCTTTCTTCTCTTTCTCTCCCTCACATCTGTTTCTGTAATTTTTATAACATATCTTTCATACTAAGTCTGTTCATGACTAGTCACCTGGTGTCCCCTTTCCCCCCTCCCCCCCTGGGGGGAGTGGTGGCTCTCCTGACAGTGCCTGCACGGGAGCCATGGACGACAGGATCTGGAGTATCTCGCCTGTGCTGACCTGTGACCCCGGACCACCGCCCCTGCCTGTCTGGACCAGCCCCCCCTTCCTGCATTTATACATGGACGTTCATCTATAGCCTGTCCGTCCATGGGAGTGGATCTCTCCTTCAATGTGGTTCTCCTCAAGATTTCTTCTTTTTCCCACTGGGTTTGGAAGTTTTTTCTTGCCGAGAAGGAGGGTCTAAGGACAGGGGATGCCTGGGACTTTTCATGTATTTCTGTAGTTGATTATGTTTTTGTAAAGCCCTCTGAGACGACGTTGTTGTGATTTAGGGCTTTATAAATAAAATTGAATTGAATTGAATTGAATTGAAAAATAAGTAGTTATAGTCTGTATCCTACCGTATACTATCTATCTATCTATCTATCTATCTATCTATCTATCTATCTATCTATCTATCTATCTATCTATCTATCTATCTATCTATCTATCTATCTATCTATCTATCTATCTATCTATCTATCTATCTATCTATCTATCTATCTATCTATCTATCTATCTATCTATCTATCTCACTGATATAATATGATACATTTGGCATTATAGCACAGGTGTCAAATATGTGGCCCGGGGGCCAACACTGGTCCACCAAAGTTTCCAATGTGGCCTGTGGGATGAATTTGTGAAATGCAAAAATGACACTGATGATATTAACAGTCAAGGACGTTCCAATTAATTTAGGTCAACTGAGTCTAATGGGGATGAGACTAGTAAATTAATATCATAATAACCTACAAATAATGAAAACTAACCCAAACACACATTTTCCTATGTGTTTTAGTGTAAAAAAAAAAGTTTAAAAAAAGTTTAAAATAAAAGAAATTAAAAAAAAAAAAAAGAAAAAAGACTAGCCTTTTACAAAAAAAGGGAATAACCTGACAATATTCCACCTGTTACTAAATGTGTATATTTTTGTAAATACACATGTATAAATGATAAACTAAAACATAATATTGTCAACATGTTTCCTAAATGAACATTAATAAGAACACAGTCATGGTCTTTTACTAGTACTTCTTATAGTTACTGTACAAACACTCACCAATTTTCTCCAAAACAACAGACATTTGTGATGACATATTTTATTACATAACAAAGAATGATTTGAATGTTGCAAAAAAAAAACAACAACCCCACAATAACTCATTTTCACCCCAAAAATATCACTGCCTTTTTTTGCTTTGTAGGACAGTAAAGACTAGTCTGTCTTTGGAAGTTAATGAACTTCTGTAAAGGTCTCTTCAGGATAACTAATTGTGTTTCACAGCTTGTTATAAATGATGCACAGACCAAAGAAAAACAACAACAACAACAACAACAACAACAAAAACACTCCAAAAGTACTTGATGTGCTTGGACAATTGAGTTGTGTGGACTCACAGGACACTCATGACACAGGCTGTGTTTTAACCAGACACAGGAAACACACCTTCTGTAGTATTTATAAAGCAGCAGTAGTTTCAGCTCTGGGGAAGTGATGCATTAGATGTCTGGGTTTAAATACAGTGTTACCACCCTGGACACTGAGCTGAATAATTCATCACCTCGCAGACGATGATTAACAATGTTATGGTGTCTTTGATGGCGACCAGTGAAAGCAGCACAGACCCAAAGCAGCTGCAGATAAAAGTGTCTGGGATTTACAAAGGGAGGGACTAGTTAAATGAAGGTCTTTTTCTCAACAACATTGATGATAGTTTGAAGTGGTTTTGTATTGTCTTGACAAAAATCTAATCCAGATTATGGATTAAAACTTGATTAAAACCTGCTGTTGGATTTGCACAAGAACTAAAACCAGAGTTGTTAAAAGTATTCACGTTCTGTACTTAAGTAGAAGTACAGCTACTTATGTGAAAAAAATACTCTGGTAAAAGTAGAAGTATTGATTCAACTCGTCTACTTAAGTAAAAGTAAAAAAAAAAACAAAAAAGTACCATTTCTAAATTGTAATAAAGTACAAAAGTAAAAAGTAAAAGTTTTTATTTTTTTTGCCATGAATGAAATAATACTTATTTAACCAGGAAAAAAAAGTTTTAAAATTAAAACGTTTAAAAGTGAGTTATTGTGTTTGATCAGGTCACAGTTAGTTTCCCACAAAACTGAGTAGTTTAAAAAAGAAATTTAGGAAAAATGAAAGAAAAGAAGTCAGAATTGAGATTTTAAAAAATTCATCATGAGATACATTTTTTTTTTTAGAAATTTAGGATAAAATTGTCAAATTGCGAAATTAAAAGTCAAAATTATAATTATAATATATAAAGTCACAGTTTCTCTCTGAAGTGATTTATTTTCATACTGTCACATCTGTTTAGTTCTATTCTGAGAATGTAAAGAGTATAAAGTACATATATTTATATAAATGTAAAGAGTATAAAGTACAGATATTTATATAAATGTAAAGAGTATAAAGTACATATATTTATGCAAAAATCTAGGGAGTAAAAGTAAAAAGTTGGCAGAAAAATAAATACTCAAGTAAAGTACAGATACTTTAAAAATCTACTTAAGGACAGTAATGAAGTACTTTTACTTAATTACTTTTCACGTCTGACTAAAACCACTTAGTTTTGTTTGATTCATGATTGAAATTAAAGCAAATATTAACAACTGGTGCCCAGCACAACAAACCTCACATCATTGTCAAAACACATTTTTACCCCCCACTGTGTGTGTGTGTGTGTGTGTGTGTGTGTGTGTGTGTGTGTGTGTGTGTGTGTGTGTGTGTGTGTGTGTGTGTGTGTGTGTGTGTGTGTGTTTATCAGCAGGTTCACGCAAACACAGATATTTTCTAATGTTAAATCATTGTATTAATATATAGTGTACCACTGTATATTGTTTGTCTATGTTTGTTTTGGTTGGAAATGTTGATATTGGAAATTAAATTAAAAAAAACCCCAGACAAAATCAGAATCAACCCATAAATATGCAGTGTAAATAATTATTACATAACATATGTTGTCTCATTTCATAGTTGTGTTGAAGCAGACGTTCATGAATCAAACCAAATTATCAGAATTCATGTTTAATGGTCAAGTAATGATTATGTAACAAAAATAGTTATTAAATAATTCATGAAATAATTCTAATTAGAAGTAACTTTTACTATATAATTGTATATAATGTGTATATTTTATACTTTAAAATGTAGTATAAATATACTATGTGAACAGAAATGTTATAATGTTAAATCTATAGTGTACTACCGTATTACACAGTTTATATCATGTAAAATAATGTACGATTATAGAAAATGTATTATGATATACAATGTATAATACAGTGTAATAGATAATATTGGTCTAATTGAGAGTGCTTTGATATGGACAGTTTATTTTTGATATTTTAGTGTTTTAGACAGAATTTATCTTTTTTTTTTCATAAATATTTTTAAATCATTTTGTGGAACATGTGCAAAAGAAGCAGGAGTTTACAGCCGTTTTTCTTCTTTGATTATTTGTTTGTCTACATTATTTTGGTTGGAAATGTTGATATAGGAATAATAATTGAAACAAAAACAAGACCATATCAGAGTCAACAGTGTAAATAACTATTATATAACATCATCTTTTCATAGTTGTGTTGAAGCAGACATTCATGAATCAAACCACATTATCAGAATTCATGTTTAATATTGGAGTAATGGTTATGTAACAAAAATAATTCTTAAATAATTCATTAAATAATTCGGCAACACTTTATAATACCTACACACAATTGACTACGTATTAACCATTTATTACCCATTTATAAATGGGTTGTTTATTATGTATTAACCATTTGTTACCTATTTGTTAATGTCTTGTAAAGGTTCATACTAGTGTAAATGTAAAATTACATTATTTTTAATCAACAGGTGCAGTGTTTACAACTGTTTCTTTGTTTACCTGTAAAGCAGATATACAAACACTGCACCTGTTGGTTAAAAATAATCTAATTTTACATTTATCTTTTGAAGACACTAGTTTGAACCTTTACAAGACATTAACAAATAGGTAATAAATGGTTAATACGTAATGAACAACCCATTTATAAATGGGTAATAAATGGTTAATACATAGTCAATTGTGTGTAGGTATTATAGTGTTACCAATAATTCTAATTAGATGTAATTTTTACTATATAGTTGTATATAATGTGTATATTTTATACTAGATAAATAATGTAGTATACATATACTATATAAACAGATACGTTATAATGTTAAATCATTGTATTAATACATAGCGTACTACTGTATGACACATTCATGAGTCCAACCAGATTATCAGAATTCATGTTTAATGTTGGAATAATGGTTATGTAACAAAAAGGCTCTTTAGACATGCTTTACAGAATGTACAGGTAAACAAAGTCAAAATAACAAACAAAATACTACTATAAACAAAATGCAAAACATTTGACAATACAAAAAAAGAAGCAGCATTAGGGAATCGATAGAGCATTTACTGCTAAACTTTGGTATAAACACAAAGAACGTTGAGACAAACAATTTTAAAAAAAAAAATGCACATTACTTTATGTTATATTGGCAGAAAATATTGAGTAGTGAATTAATGTTTGCCTGCAGGACATGCAGCACTGTACGTACAATTCCATTAAAATCTCTCCGTGGTTCCAGATGGGCGTGTAATGGGCTTAGGACAGCGGTAAGATAAAAAAAAAAAAAAATAATAATAAAAAAAAAGACAAGAAACAACAATCTGCTCCCACTTACGCAGCGTGTGTGTTTAAATACAGAGGAAATGAACGGGCAGGTTGATGTTTGCCTTGGCTACAAAGAAACACCTAATGGGCATGATGTTTTTCAAAAGATTGGAATTGACAGATTTGGTAATCAGAGGCATGCATGACTGGGAAAAAAAATAAAATTAAATCAAACCAATGTGCAACGAGTACAGCAATGTAGTGATACGACCTGTAGCTGAAACAGAAGGACCTATTTACAGCAACAAGGGATGTGGCCATGATACGCTTTGTAACATTACACTGAAAAACAGCAACATATATGTGACCCTCCAGCACAAAACCAGTCACTTGGGTCAATTTTCAGAAAGTAAGATTTTATATTTATCTGAAAGTTGATTAAAAATGCTTGTGTGACACTAATTCAACCAATCAGATGCTGTTTTTCAACATCGCCATAGCAACAAGGGATTTTGTTTACTGTTCTGAGGCCTCCCATTGGTTCAAATATATAATTATGTAGATTTCTATTTAAAGGTTGTCTAGAGGGAATACCGATCTTTCCAACGGTAACAAATATGACGGGGGAAATACCTAAAAGTCGTGTTTTGAGCCGATTTTTCTTTTGTTTTAGATTTAATTACTTTCAGAGTCAGTTGTTGTTCTTCCTAAAAGGCATGATTTAAAATACTTACGGTAGGAATTTAACAAAAACTCATCGTTAGAAGTGTTCAGGAGACATTTTAGTTGGATTTTATGCATAAACTTCAAATTTGATAATTTTGACCCTTATAACATATTTGAGCCTATAACTAGAAATACTGCTGTGAGACTGAACCACTGGTTTTGTGCTGGAGGGTTTTAGGGTATTATTATTATTATTATTTCATACCATCTTCCAAATTATAACTGTAAAATTACTGGATTTTTTGGACTATAAGTCGCAGTTTTGTTTTTTTTTTTCTTAATTTGACCAGCGTTGCAACTTATATGTGAAATTATTAACACATTATTATATAAATTTGCATGTTATTTTCACTCCAACAACTGCTAGAGGGCGCTGTATGAGTAAGATAACTGTCAATATATTTGTGTCCGTATTTGTCTGTAGTTGTGTATAACATATTTGTGAATTCTCAAATGACTTCAGTCGTGCATAAAATAGTGTGTATTTTATCCATCGAAATACTTCTATGCACACCTACAGACAAATATGGTATCTAATCTGTGGACATGAATACATTGACAGTTATCTTACTCCATAGACCTGCTACATCTGTACCTCTGAAAATTGATCATTTCAACATTAGCGGTAACTTATAAAAACAACTGAGAAGGGCTGAACAAAAATGACAAGCTGCAAATAGTCAAATATGCCGGCGAAAGAAAGTTTGGAGTGAGCAAGAAACTTGTACAGGACTGGCGAAAAGCAGAGGTTGCTACCAAAATGAAGAAAACAAAAAAAAAGCTAATTGCAGGCTAAAAGCTAGGTGGCTAAAGCTAGAGGAAGGAGTTCACACATGGGTGTTTGAACATCTTGGTGCTTAGAGAGGCTATAATTATGCTATAATAATCTGAATAACTGTTAATATGTTGCGTTAACGTACCAAGCATATTCTCAGTTTGTTGTTTATGCGTCGTGTAACGTTAGCTGAATATGTTACGTTAGCATACCGTGTTACCTTAGCATACCGTACACCTATTCAGCCTGTTGTTCTCTATTCAGTTTTTATTTTAAATTGCTTTTTGAGATGAAATGTCTGTTCTTGCTGTTGGATTTTATCAAATAAATTTCAACTTATATAGGTTTTTTTTTCTTCTTTATTATGCATTTTTTTTGGCTGGTGTGACTTGTACTCTGGAGCGACTTTATAATCTGGAAAATACGGTCAATTCTTTTTTACTACACTCCCTGTTGTTTGGCCAATCCTCCTGAAACAGCCTATAAGAAGCTCACAACAACATCATGTGACACTTCTGATAAAGACTACAGGAAGTAGCTGAAACTAGTAAAGCAGGTAGACAAACACTGCACCTGTCTGTTAAAAATTATCTAATTTTATAGTTATCAACATTATCAAATATTTATATTATTGATAACTTTTCAGCATGAATGATTTTTTTTTTTTGTTTTTTATCATTTGTCTGGTTTAGCAGTAGAAACTATTACACCCTCATACACAGTCATCATTAACAAGCTGCAGATTAGAACACATGAACATTGTGTATCAGGATCAACTTTTTTGAATTATGCAGCACTTAAATGGACCATAGGCTGCAGTTTTCCCTAAACAAAAACGTCTCATTCTTGCCCATAATGAGCAATTACAAAAAAAAAAAAAAATTAATATAAAAAACCAAACAGTCCATACTTAATACCAACAAAAAAGATTGTTTATCCTATCAGTCTATTGCATGATATGCTCTTTCTTCCTGGTCGTGATTTACTAACAAGTGAAGTTCCATGTTTCTGAAGATATACATGATTGTTTTTTTTAGTGTAGAAATATCAACAGTCATTTTTCTTTAATAATTCTGGAATTGGAATTAATCAAATAATGAATAAATTGTGTGTTAAAAAGTTATATTATTATTTTCATAAGACGAACATGAACGTAGAAATACCAAGTAACTTTTACTATGTGAAATGTTTGGTTTTTTTTTTTTTTTAAACCAGGAGTTTCATATAAATGTTTAACTCCAAATGTCAGCGGTCCTGTATGGGTCATCGACTAAAGCTGATATAAAGAAAATCAGTATAAGCAGCAGTAGGGGATATCATTAAGGGTTAGTTCATGGTCTCACAGTAGAGTTAATGATGAACTTGTGTAACGTAATATTGACTAAAACTTTTTGAATACGGTTGCAATTTTTTTATGTTTTATGACATGATCTCATTGGAAAAAAATCTGCTCGGAGTCAAACATGTTATTGCGCCAACTCAGTAATATCCTATTCACCCTGAAGTATATTGACCAAAAGCCTTATTAAAGTAAAAATGAACCTCGGTAAATGAACACTGAAGCTTCCTTGAGGCGGGGTAAGAACCAACAAGTGCAAACAATTCAATCCACCCAAGCTGGCATCTGTCTTAATGACCGCTTTTGGCTGAAAATACCAATAACACCAAATCGTTCAACACCGTTTGTAGCTTGTTTCATCTTGTTACGTTATTCGACAACTGGAACAACAGGATAACACCGCGACAACACAGACTGACAATAAATAAGGGTAATGTTTCTGAAGTTACTGCAGCTTATGTCTCACACCTTCCTGCAAATAGATTATTACTAGGACACGGAATTTCATAGATTACTAGTCTTATGTACACATACAGTACATACATGTAGAAAATAATACAATACATTCTTATTTTCACAGTTCCCAGTGAAAACCTTTGCTTGTCGATATCTTCGAAAAGGTACGTGAAAGTCTTGATAATGAAGGAAAAAAAAAAAAGAAAGAATAACAGCACTGCATATTAATGTGTACCACTTTTAAATTAAGTGCCTGCAGGGTGTGATAAGTGAAAACAAATCAGTGCATATTGTACAAAGTCACCCGATTGAGGTTACTGAGAATGCTTGTTTTTAAAAAAAAAAGAAAAAAAAGGCCATCGGATAGATAACCAATAGGAAATAGCCAGCAAATAATGATTGTCACGTGTGCAAAAATTGTATACCCCAACGAAGAGATAAAAATTAAAGAATTAATAATTACATTTGACCATGGCCAAAAAAAAACAACAACAAAAAAAAACCAAAAAAAATATCAGATACAGTCGATATAGGATACTTTATATATACTATATATTCATAATATACACCACATTTTGGTGTCACCGTCTCTGGGAATTGCATAACGAAGTACCAGATAGCATTGTTTTTTCGGTCAGTAGGGGCGGCTGTGGGAATGTGAGACGTTTGCTTTCGAGGTTCTTTACAAACTGCTGGTCAGGGGACTACACTCGCCCCCCCATTAAACTCCTTATTTCCCCACTTGGAAAAGAGGTGGCCGTGTTAATATCTGTTCAGTCATCACGTAGGCTGCTCCTTAATGCGTCTCTACCAGGAATGATGAGAGAGAATACTGCCAGTGAGAAAAGCACCGGCACCAACTCGAGGTCCCACAGCAGCAGGGACGCAGGAAAAGAGCTTTTGAGGGTTTGACCATGGCTTAGGTTTACTCATGGCAGCATCCGACATGGCTCTGAAGCATACATTCATAGCTTTCTCTGCGCACAGAGAGCAAAGAGGAGCGGAAGGGTGTGGGAGAATGAGATCCTGCGGAAGTGGAAGGTGTCAGGGAGGAGGTCACTTTAATCACTGGTCCGTTTTTTTTTTTTTCCCCCTCAGCCTAACACAGCAGTCTTTCCACAGTGGAGAACTGAAGCATGTCCTCTTGAGTGAAAGGGGAATGTAAACATACAAGAGAGCATCTTTGGCAGAATGTGAGGAAGTCTCTTTGGAGGTAGTGGGTGAAGGAGGGGGTGCAGCGACAAGGAGTCAGAGGCAGACCGTGGGTTGAGTGTTAGGACCTATGTGGGAGCGTGGTGCTCCTGTGGGTTAGTCCTATTAGAGGCACTTCTGTGGTCCTGTGTGCACTGGCGGGGGAAGCGGTCCGCCTCCACATCGCTCCGTTCAACTTCCACGTCAGTGGTGGAAGTCAGAGGTGGGGTCCTGTAGACAGTCACTGGGAGCTGCGAAATGACTGGCTGGGGTTTTGACGATTGATCTTCCCCTTCTCCCCACAGAGACCTGCTGAGGGAATCTTAAAAAAAAAAAAAACAAAAAAAAAACAAAAGAGCAGAGGAAATGACATTTAGACATCAAACATAACTTATGCACAACCATGGTTGTTAAACTGCTGTTAATCCCTTTTTTTTCTTTTGTTTTGCATTTGCATTTAACCTGCAAGAACGTACCTGAACAAACCCTCAAAAAGCCTCACGGGGCTCAAAGAATCTGCATAAAACAGATTTTGCCTGGAAGTGACATTTGTGCAGGTTTTAACATGTAGAGTGTAAAGGTCACCAGTGTAAAGCCTAATAAGTGAAGAGAAAGTCATTCTGGGATACAACTTTCATGATGTTCCCACACTAATAATTCGGAGCCTGAAAGACGCAGACGAAAAATCTGTTGCTTTCAACAATCTCCATTTTCCTTAAATCAACATAACCACAGCTTCTATAAAGCAAACCTGTTTGAGTGTAAGAAATCCACGAGTAACCACTCAGATTTCTGACAGTTGAGTGAGAAAACAGATGTGAAAAGCAGACAAGGTGTGATTTTAATAAACTGGGTGTTTGTATAAACATGTTCAGTGATGTTTGTCAGTGTGTATAATTATCATAGAAAATTATAGAAAAATGTACGATACACAAAAACCTGGACTACAGGACTGCACAAAGGAATAAAATAGAGTTAGTCTGAGTCTGAAATGATGAAAGTACCTTAAGTAAAGAAGGGAATAAAGAAAGGGAAACTTGCTTTTTCTTTTTGCAGTCAAATTATATTAAAATGAAATGACCCCCCCCCCCAAAAAAAAAACAACAGACAAGGATGGTGTCATTATCATGACTTTCAGGGAAGTTTGGAATGTCTCTGTCTTCTTACCATTAATGCAGTGTTCAGGGGGACTGTGGCTACTCAGGCTTTTGTCATGTGAGGTGAGAAACCCAGAGGAGTATTGGTTGCTAATGAGGCTTTCCAAAGCAGAGTCTTCATGCTGAGCATGCTCAGTGAAGCTCTCCTTGAGGCCCGGTAGACATTTGTCCAGGGGGTCATCCTCCCCTAGGTAGGCGTAGGGGCAATACTCTCGCGTTCGGGAGTAGATGTTGGCGTTGTCATAGCAATCAGAGCAGATGACCAATGGACCAGCGCCGGCTGAGAAGACAATCAGAACAGGACAGGTGTCATCTTTTATTAAGCTTTATCTTCTCCAAACTTTAGTTCCATTAGGGGATTGTGCCACTGCCGTCGTACATTAATATGGCTTGAATTTTAAAAATAAAATGAAAAATAAAACTTGTCCAAAATATATGTAAAATAATTCCAACTATGAAAGCACTAAATGGGAAATTCTGAGCCAATACAAACATCCATGTATAAAGTAGCAACATTTGTGCATCCTGACAAATGTTACTCATAAAAATGCTGTGAATAAGGGCACACAAAAATGTATGATGTTAACCGATGAATTATCACAGTTCCAAGAAAGTATAAAAACATTATCTACAGGAAAGACCTTATGCGTGTTAATGTGTAGATGACACTAACCTGTAGGGACTCCAGTTAGTCCCTCGCGAGACTCTCCAGGCTGGAAACTGCTACGGCCAGTGAACAAAGAGCCAATCCTACAGTGCAGCATGTTATTCCCATCAGTTTCCACCTCACTGCTTGTGTCTCCATAACACACACCTGGGACATACATGATAATTAGTCAGTGTCTACTTCCACCAGAGACAGGAACACAAGAAGCAAGATAATAAGGTGCTTCCAAAAAAGCCACGTTTTTGAAGACACATAAAATGTGAGGTTTACTTTTTGTTAGAGCAGTTATGTATTACAGAGGAGAGTTTACAGGATTTGAACTCGTCTGCTTTCTTTTCATGATGCTATCTTATGATCTTCTGCAATTTTCAGCCAAATCCATGCGTAACTTTTTGAGGTATGTTGCACACAGTCAAACAAACAAACGGCATCAAAAACACAACTCCATTGTTCATTGGCAGAATAATGACCACCCACCATCAGTGCCTTTATGGGCATATCCATTGGAGAGAGGAGGCATCAGCTGCTGATGGCTTCCAGCCTCAGAGTTACTGTATCCTTCCTGAGGCTCCGATAACGTGCCCTGAGAGGAAAGGTAGCTGGGGATGTCCGCTGGCAAATTCATCTCATCTGCAAAACACAGACACACATCTAATGAGATATATGTAACACAACTACACAATTTTCCACCCAATGAGTGACTGTGCATTACCATCTAACCACTTTTCTGTAACTGTTTTGAGCTAATTTGAAATATCCATATTGTTTGGTGCCTGTGGTGGGCAGCCTGCTACTGCAGCTCTTCCGCTGTGGTAACTAGAGCCCGACCGATCCTCGATTTTTGGGGCAGATGCGGATACCGATATTTGACGATAAAAAAGCTGATATCTGCTATATCTGCCCATATTCAGTATAGGCCGATAACCAATATATTGGCTGATAAATGAAAGAAATTTAAAGAACATTGCACAGGATATAATAATCTTATATTAGGTAATTATGGACATGTGGATTAACAGTTGTATAAATCTTTATCTCATAACGATAATTCACACTGTATAATATTGTGATATCACACTAATACTTGACCCATGTAGAACCAGAGGTTATAGATGTGGTAGTTTTTATTTTGGGCAGAGCAGAGTAATAAAAAAGTTGTGTCTGTATTTTACAAATAGTAAAATAAAAAATTTTGGTAAATGATTCTTTCAAATGTCAATGAGATCTGCCTTTAATGAGTCAAAGTACAAACAAATTATGAATCACAAAAATAATTACTGAAAATGGCCCTGTGCTCATCTGGACCTCACAGCTGTGATGTCTTGCTATCAACAAAAAGGAGTCATTCAATAGATCATAAAGTCAATTCCACTGTGTGTCTGCGTGTTTTTATCAAAAAATGCCAAAAACAGTGTGAATGGTATAGGAAGCCCCCAAAGCTCTTCTGGGGTAACATCTGACTGAACAAAAGTAGGTGACTGGGTAATGACATATTACTGTGGTTAAAGCTGGTAAATGCTACGCAGGATGTTGTTGGTACAAACTAATATTGGGGCAATTACTTTCATTGATCTGGATTGAAACTGAACTCAGTGAATCAATCGGAAATGCAATCTGTTGAGAACTGAGGGAAGAGTAGTGATTTTAGTGAATTGTGGACAATAGTGGTGGACGAAGTGCGATGGCAATAGCTCATCAAAAAATTATTATTACTGAGCACACAATGATGTTTTGTGAAGATGGATGTAAAGACTCAACTGAGCATGTGCAGATTGAATGAATGAATTGTCAGGTAGATGGGAAGTGCGTGTGTGGAGGGTTATAAGAGAGGGGCTTTCGGACCGAGGGAAAAGCGCTCCGTTCAGTCCATGTTGGAGTTCATATCAGAGCACGTGCGAGTGGAGGTGTTTCGGAGTGGCGGACGAACGCATGCGGGGTCATTACGGAGTGGGGGACGAGCGCGCGTGAGGCCATCGGAGTTCGGATTGGGGGACTATAAATGAGGGGTTATCAGTTTGTGATTTCAGGTGCACATGTGTGACAGGCTGACTATCAGAGCAGAAGTCTCAGGCAGCGAACACGCACACAGCAGCAGCGAGGGACAGAAACTTGGCAGCAAAAAAAGTTAATAAATTGGCTACATATCGGCTGATACCGATTAATCTGTGAAACCCTATAATCAGCCTGATTAAATCAGCCGTCCGATTAATTGGTCGGGCTCTAGTAGGAACCAAGTAATTTCCTGTAAGGGATCAATGAAGTATCCATCAGTCAATCAATCAAAGAAAAAACTGGTTTGCAGCAAATAAACCAGTCCTTTCTTTTACCATTTCTCAGATAAAACCAAACATTTTATGTATTACAAGAGGAATACATGGGGTTCTTCTATAGTGTATTTACTACTGGAATATCCAAATAGATGCTCAGGCCCAGCTAAACATTCATGAGTTAAATATTTTTTATACCATATTGCTGTCCTCAGAAAACTACAGTGATAGAAACAGGAAGTTACAATGAACTGTTCAAACCTGTGTTGGTGATGCTGTAGTCCTCACTCTTCCTGCGCATATGGTAAATCACAATGACCCAGACCAGTGACGTGCCAACCACACAGCAGACCACTACGATCACAACAATACCCACAGTGGTCCATCCGTCTTGATCATATCCCGTGCTGATGTCACAGTTCGGCAACGGCGACACGCTCAGATAAATGTGACCTCGCTCTGTACCCAACGTATTAGACATGATGCAGGTGTACTTCCCAGCATCAGCAGGGCCGGCATCTACTATAATAAGAAGTTGGTTCGCTGCAGCAAAAAAGTGGCGCTCCGTCAGCACCAGAGGCCCGTCGTCTTTGGTCCAGTTAAGACGTGGGGCGGGGCTGCCTCCGGCAATACACTGGAGCACAGCAGTTTCACCGCGGGCCACAGTTCTGTCCTCCAGTGGCCGCATGAAGGATGGAGTTTCTGAAATGGAAGAGAACTGTATTGATTTCGGTTTTACTCCAGTGTTATATAGGTCAAATAAGACAGGCATGTATGAGTTCACTTTGAGTTTTACAATAACAGGCTACTGCTAAACCTTAATCACAATAATTGCCATTTTGACCTTGTCATTGATTTTATACCAGTACACAGCGGAACTCTCAAGTCTCAGAAGTACATTCATGTGATTGAATAACTGTTGCAGAAACACTCCATCCACTCAGAATTCACATTCTGCCTTGCTGTGCCATACCAATGTGTGCATTTACAACAGCAAAGGCCACATAAAAATATGAATGTGTAATGAGTAGCACAGCAGCAAGCCAATTTAAGTAGAATGTACACTCTGAAATGACCTCGTGGTAAGACATTAGTAACATACTCTACTAATCAGGTGGATGACTCACCCAGGACTGTAAGAGTAGCGTTGGCCGATAGGCTGCCAGCTGCATTTTGAGCTGTGCAGCTGTACACTCCCATGTCTTCCGTCTTCACATTTGCAATAAAGAAGATGTCATCATCCGGCATCACATGCATCCTGCGTTCTCGGGCGGCGGGGAAGTCAGTGCCTCCATCCTTCTGCCAAGCAATCTGGGGTGATGGATGGCCTTCAGCAGCACATTCCAGCCTGGCCATAGTCCCAGTCCTGATTGTCAAATCCATGGGAGTCTTAAGAAAGGATGGCAGTTCTGAAAGGAAGAACCCAAAATTAAGGGTGAGGTTGGAAATGTTAGTTAGTACTCGGTCTTGCCGGATTCATTTTATTGTGTTCTGGGTGCCAAACTCATTTTACTTCAAGTGCGAAATTATTTCATTATTTGAACCCAATATGATCTGAAGTAGACCGAACTAGTAAAACATTGACAACGTATTATTATACGTATTATATTATGAAAAAGTTTACATCTACAAAGTTAGCTTAGAAATTTGAATGACATGAACAACCTTGTGTCTTTAAAAAAAATTGCATTTACTTGTCTTAAGACATTTCAGGTTGTTCATATTTCTTGAGGTTATTCAGATTTTTTTGCGGTAGTTTGTAAATGTAAATATTTTCATATATTTTTCCTTTTTTTGTACTAATACAAAGAGAAATATATATAATTATCATTATTAATAAGTTATTATGATACTATTTTAGTAGTCTGGTCCACATGAAATCCCATTATTATGTATGTGGTCCGTGAACATCCTGGATTGTTCATATCGTCAGTTCAGTTCTTCAGTTACTTCAATTTTTACAAATCACAAAATTATTCGAAGGGCCAGATTAGACCCTTTGGTGAACCAATTTTGACCGACGAGCCATGTTTAATATGCATCATAGAATACATCTAAAACAGCATATTATTTCTAGAACCTGCTGGAAACAATGAAAGAGAAAGTAACGGCACAAGTTTTTGCTCCAAATTTGGAGATGCGAGTCCTACCATGAACAGTGAGTTTGGCCCTGTTGGAGTAGTTGGAGCCGAAGTGATTGGAGACCACACATTGGTAGCGCCCCTCATCAGTGAAGTTGACATTAAGGAGATGGAGTACGGTGGTATAGATCAGCTCTCCCTCCTGGTAGCGGGCATAATTTTGTACTTCAGAATCATAGAGCACTTCTCCGTCTTTCCGCCATGCTGTGGTCATTGGTGAATCGCTGCTGCTTGATGCGATGCAGCTCAAAGTCACGTTGTTACCCCGCAGTGCCACAGATGTCTCTGGATGAGACGTGATCTGAGGCTTGGGGAAATCGTCTGTGGGTTTACAAGGACAGAAAGCATTACATTTTTAAAGTAATATGACAGGCTTATTCCTCCCAAATGATAGCAGTGATTAGTTATATTAATGAAGGAAACAGTTACAGTTATTAGAGACTGACCTTTGCAGTAGAAATTGAACATGTTTGCATCAAAATTTTGAATGAAACAATGGCAAACTTCAATAAAATGCTATTAAACATGAATGCTAATCGTCAGTTTGGAATAGGACAGTCCAAGGTTGGCATCAACTTACTTAACGTAGGACATAAAGCCTTGTTAAAGCACCACAATGAAAAAAATTGTAGACCGATTTGTCATTTCTCTTTGCCTTTTGTACATTTTAAAAATCACCAATCATCAAAAATTTATTATTTTCAAAAAACAATATAAATTCCTTACAGATGTTTTATAAAGATATAAACAAAATAATAAAGAGTAAACTGCCTCTATTGGTAGTTTCATTTCAGCAGCATCATACTGTGGTTCAGCGTTGCTGAGTCGTGACTACTGACAGAGTAAGGGTTTAATTTTCGCTGACTGAAAATTGTGACCAATAATGTCAAAATGACTGAATATCAATTCAGATAAACTCTGAGGTCAATAATCAATTAACCCCTTAATTTTTCCATCAAGAATGCCCACTGAAGTGCCAATGCCCTCCAGAATTGCTGCATTGGTTCAGGGTAATTTATTAGGACTGAACAAGAGGAACTGCCAAACTATTCCAGATGTTTTACGCAACTGCCAATTCTGCAGTGGAAAAAAAGAAACAAAAAAAAGCTGTGTATACTGTGACAAGACTGGGAACAACAAAAACAGAACAGGACTGACCACAAACAAATTCATCTGGGCTGATGGAAAGGACATTGCGACCAAACAGGCTGGCAGGATGTGCACAAATAGCAGACACAGAGTGCTGGAAAGGCCTGTCAGTCAGCCAGGGCCCCAGCCACTGCATGTGACAGTCACACAGTAGGCTGCTTGTGTTCAGAATGCTGGAAACAGAGATATAATGAAGGAAGCATGAGATGAGTTAGTGTCAAATTACTCGAAATCATTAAACTTCTCCAAATATAAATTGATGAGATTACACAATGGAACAAATTACTTAATTTACTGGATTGATCTGATTGTACAGTAGATACATATATTTACTTTGGAATGGGAGTTGGATTAGTCTAAAATCGAGTACCGTGGTCAATGAATGGAGGTGTAAATCATTAAATCGGCTAAATCGGGACATGAACATTAAACCAAAGCTTCTACACCCCATTTTAACTCATTTTACTCTTAAAATACACTTTAATTACAAGGGTGTTGTTATTATGTTCCTTGAGCAAAGCCATTTTATCCAGTGGCTAGGAAATTAGTGTTATATTCTATTAAAGCAGTGCACTAATTAATAACAAGAGGATATGACTGCTGTCATAGTACATTTTCTGAGTTTGACATCTGCTGGGGCGTTTCATTAGCCAATGCTTCAGAGACACTCCGAAAACAGGCTGAGGAAAACTGTAGAAAGTCAAGAGATTTAACATTTCCGTTGTCTTTTTTTTTGGTGTGGAGAAGGAACAGATGTCACACTTCTGAAGTTAATTTTATTTGTCAAAACGAGTAGATGTGAAAACTTCTGGTAAGACAACTTAATAGAGTGAGAAAACATTATTTGCCGACCACAAAAGTCGATCAACTAGCATTTCAGGTTTCTTCTAACTGAAATACCAAATAAAAACAAAAATGTTAAATTGCAAGCAGTCTCAAAGGCCTTCACCGTCCCTCGCGACCACCTTCCCGTGAAACTGCTGACATTGTACCGTAGGCAGGATACGATATTCTGCCAGAAATGCGCACTTTTGTATGAATATGTAGGGGGCGCTATAGAGTGACTTATTTGAAACTGAGTCAAATCTAAGCCAAATCAGTGTTCATATGTCTGAGCTGAAGCAATTTATGTAGTCGTAATTTTTCCCCAAAAAAGTAGCACAAAAATGATGCAACTTTTCCCAAAAAATTTTGATAATTTTTGATGTCCTACTTGTCTAAATAGTGTTCACCGATTTAGAGCTCATTCGGTCTAACGGCCAAGTAGGAGTTTGTTAAAATACGAAGACAGCAAAAATCCATGACTCAACATGTTTGATATTTCAATCCAAGACGACGGACTTCCTGTTGGTTTATGGGCGTGGCAATCACAAGGTTTTTTGATCGTCTTCTCATAATGAACATGTGCACCAATTTTTATAGCTCCAACTTCACATGGGCGTGATCTGGACTAACACAATATATTTTGACATTTCAAGGGGGCGCTGTAGAGACATTTGTTGACCGACTTTTACGAAACTATAGATACTCGAAGTTTTTCACACTTCTGAAGTGTGTGCAAAATTTGGTGAGTTTTTGTGCATGTCCAGGGGTCAAATTAGAGCTCAAAGGCTGATGTCATTGCGATCACAGTGGACTTAATAGGCCTTGCGACAATGTGGTCCGTGGTGAAAGCCTAAAAAAAAAAATCAGTCAAAAAATAACTACAAATTCAAGAAGGCATCCTAGAGCTTTGCTATAGTTCTCAGTGCTTTGGCTTTAAATACTGCTATAGGGAGAACCTGGATCCCACATGCTTCACCAGAACAGAAACAAATCATTGTGTATATACTCACAACACTTTGAGCTTCATGTGGGACAGGGCCTCTGGGTGTATCGACATGATGCCATTCTTGCTTAGGTCCCTGCAGAGTAGACAGAAAATATAGATTAGACACACCTAAGATGGGATCTGATCAACGTGGCATTCTAGTTCACAAGCATAAGACAACAACGGCACTGTGGTATTAAAGGCCTTCTTCCATTTTTAATCTTTCCGCTTCGACACAAGTGCCTCTCGAGACAAATGTGACTGTAAAAGAACAAGCTCTGTGCAGAGGTTTCACTCACAGGTGCTCCAGCTCCTCCAGGCCCTCAAATGCTTTCTTCGTGATCGATTTGATTTTGTTCCGCTGCAGGATTCTGGAAATGAAATATATTTCAATAGATGTTCAGTAACTTGGCTGCATTATAAAAGATGTTCCTTTGTAATCTTATTTAACACTTAAGCCACTGTGTCTCCAGCATTTGTGTTACATGTTCAGTTTCTTCTACGCTCTTTCAATAAGACACAGACAGCTGGACGCTTCATAACAAAATAACACCTCAAAAACAACATACTTTCTACAAATATCAGACACTTAAATGTATTTTTAGGATAATTTCTAACAAATTTACCTGCTATTTTAGTCAAAAATATCAGGCAAGAAGTACACTATATTACCAAAAGTATTCGCTCACCTGCCTTGAATTACACTCAAGTGACATCCCATTCTTAATCTATGGAGTTTAATATGACATTTATGTATACTGCAAATGTGTGTGTGTGTGTGTGTGTGAGAGAGAAAGAGAGAGAGAGAGAGACTTTGGATATTTTCATGGTGCCAGGTTTGTAGGAACAGTCGTGCATAAAGTAAGGTCCATAAAGACATAGGTGAGAGAGTTTGATGTGGATGAATGTGACTGTCCTGAACAGAATCCTGACCTCACCTCCACAGAACACTTCTAGGATGAATCACTAATGCTTCTGGGAGGAATGGTCCCATAAACACACTTCTAAACCTTGTGGAAAACCTTCCTAGAAGAGTTGAAGCTTTTTCGCAAAAAGAGGAAATGCGTCAGAGGAGCGTGACCGAACTTCTTGTTAAACGTCAAGACAGTAGAAAGCCGGTAATATTGAAAGAGTCTTTTCAAGTTCCTGAAGAAATTTGCCACTTTTAACATTTGCAGATATTGGGAGAATCGTGGAGGAAAATTCACTAACGAAAAAAAAAAAAAAAAAAGCTTTATAAAGGCTATGATTTTTTTCTGTGAGGAAAAAGTATCAAAGTAAGGAGAGAGAGCCCCGGGGCTAAGTGCTACTGAACTGATAACTACATCCACAAATCATTACTATATCCACTTATACCTAGGACTAAGGTTATAGGGTTATGTTTGGATAGTATAGAGGACATGGACTATTTCACAATTTTATATTTCTTCTGTCTATGGTTCAAGTCAGCGTCTTGTTAGCATAATGTTAACGTTAGCCGAATGCTATAATAATCCGTTCACATTTTTCTCTGGCAGTGTGCGTTTATGTTGGTGTTGTCATAGTATCTAATGTAGTAGACGGGCAGGTTTTTGTGAGGGCTAGATGCTACCCATCGCAAAGAAAAAAAGAGACATTACAAGAACATCCTGGTATATTACAATAACTTTTGGTCCTTCGGTCATCTTTGTCATTTAAGTTTTGCCGGTGCGGAAGTAGGGGTACGCTCCTCTGACGTATGTCCAATGCGAAATGCGGAAGTTGTGAAAAACGTCCATAGTAGCTGCAAAGGGCGAACCCATATGACTTTATGGATAAAGAATGGGATGTCAAGTTCATATGCAGGTCAAGGCAGGTGAGTGAATACTTTTGGTAATATAGTGTAGATTTAAATTGTATGTAGGCATATGGTTGTTTGTGCAAGTCAGGCTCATCTATATTTATGTGCAATCATAAAGTGAAAAAACAGCCTTTGTTTCAGTGGTAAGTTTAAAGCTTTGTAACATCACAAATATGCACAAAAAAAAAAAAGATTCAACTCAGACAAAAAGAAAACTAAACTTTACAAGTAGAAACAGAGGACGTTTTAACAATTTATGGGGATGGAAAACACAGATAAAAAAAAAAATAAACCGCTACAAGTCTAAAAGCAAAACATTTTAAAGATATACAATATGAGTTTTCTCACAGTGTATTCAGCTTCTTCATTCCATTAAACACGCCAATAGTGTCCTCAATGGCCCAGGAGATTTCATTATTACGGATATCACTGAAAAGACAAAGAACATATTTGATATTAAAGATAACTTACACAGATTGAATGTCAGTCATGTTCTATTAAATCCTAAAAAAAAAAGTCACAAAGACTGTTCTTCTGTACTGTGATTGTCTATGGCAGTAACAGACAGTACAGACTAATAATCCGAGACAGCGTACTTGCACAGTGCGACACAGTTCATTGCTCCTGCTGTTCTGATGAGGGAAATTATTGGCTCTGTTTAGCAATGGGACAGTTCCTGGGTCTACTGGAAGCCCAGAGAGGCCTTGTGTTTACAGGATGGGTCATGGAATCTTTTGTTTCTTTGTCCTCATGCCTGGCCACCTCTGAAAGAACTCTTGCACTGTCCAATTTCCCTCTACTGTGAAGGCACCCAGAATAGTGTGCCAACTTCTCAGTGTTGACCTATTTCTCATTGGCGTGGCTTAAATTGATGTGTGCTGCGCAAAACTGCAAGTTCATCACTTCCTGTCCTCTTAACACTTCTTATTTTGCAAACACATCTCAGATGAGGGCAGCTTGTTTGCATATTTTGATAATCAGGCCCAGTGTTTTTCAGCCTTCTGGTCACCTGGAATTCAAATGGGGTTGTCTGAAATTTCTAGTAATTGAGAAAAATAAAATTGCTCACAAAACTTACATGGTGAGCTGAGAGTGACAAACGCAGTCCATATAAAAGGCATGACAAACTGTGAGCTGAAACTGAAACACTGTGGTACGGTTTATCTGTCAAATGTTCATTGTGGTTGGTTTAAGACACTGCAGCTCTTCAATCATAGTTTGAGTTATTATTTGTTCAGTATTAATTGTCAGCCGTGTAAATACAAGCTGAACTGACTGTACATATCCTGACTAAAGAACATCTAATTCTTACTAACACCTGGCTCTTCGGCCTCCATCCATAATAATATACATTATATAGACTAAATGTAAGCTAAAATTAATGATTATGAAAATGTATAATTATATGACACTAATTAATTTTAGCCAAAAAATGTCTGTTTTGAATGCTTGGGAGTGCCAGTAATGTGTGATGTTAAAATGGCTGCTGTATTTTCAGATATTTTCAGGATTCCTACTGGTTTCTAGAAGTTACATTTCAGACCAAAGCAAAAGTTCAACCCACAATCAAAAAAGACCCACGCAGAGCTTTTTAACACCACTTTGAGCAGAACTCAAAGTCCATTTTGCAGCCTATTTCACAGCCATACTGAGAGAAATTTGTGACTTCTAGGATTTAGGAAAATCAACGCCTAGATTCTCACCACTTTCTCAGCCAGGGCTGCAAAGTTTGTGATAACTGGTTCCTAATGTCAATACAAGTTGTCAGGTTGGAATGGGTGGAACTGAGGAAACTAATGTTACTTTCTTTGCAATTTGGACATTTAACAGACACACATTTAAGCACAAAACAGCCAACAAGCTCATGGCAACAGAACTTAAAAGTGCACTGCCACACAAAACAGTTTTTACTTGTATTTTTTTTAAAAAATATATTAGGTCCGTAGGTATTTGTGTTATGCAGTGAATTTGAAAGTGTACCGCTGCCTCCTCTCTGTTCGCCATTACCACTTGAAAGAAATAAGCAGAGAAATAAGATCAATTATTAAAGCTAGTCAGTGTGACATATCAATGCATGAGCTCATTATTATTCATGGGTTCACCCAGGTGCCACCGTGATCCCAGAATTTCCCTTTCTCAGTGACAGTTTTTGTATACAGCAAGTTGGGTGCTGCAAATGGGGGGCAGTAAACGCGACAAATTCTTGGGATGCAGCATTCCCATCGAGTAGTGTAGGAAGCCCAGTAGATAGAGGTTAACAGTTGTGAGTATTCTGTGCAAAGTTGACCATATAGGAGAGGTATTAGATGTTCCAAGCATGTTAAGACTATTTTTCAATTTCCTCTACTTTTTCTGCAGGGTAAAGGATGTTGAAAAGACAGGCTCTCATTGGCTAGTTATTAGCTAATCAGAATCAAGCAGATTAGCATGTTCAGTATTCATGAGAACTGTTGCAAGTCTTCCAACAGGCTTTCTACACTGCGTTCGAATGGATGGAAACTTGGTAACCAGTCCATGGTAGAACTTCAGACATTACCACAGAGTAATGATCTATGTGTAGCAGGGCACCTTTAAGACCTACCATATCAAATTTAATACCTTTTCAAGACTTTTCTAAAGTATTAAATATTGTAAATTCAAGACTGCACAGGATATAGAGCTGCACAATATATCGTTTGACCATAGTGACGTACGTGTGTGCAATAGTCCCACTGCCGGTCCTGCTGTGTAGGAGGCAAATGAACTCAACATGTTGACATCTAATTTCAAGGGTACCTGACTGACACACACTGCGTGCAGCGATCCACCAGTAATAATCGTTCTTATTCAGTTTGCAGAAGCAGACCACATCCCTGCACGTAGAGGGAGTCACTGGTAAAAACACTGACAAATGAGCAATGACCAAGAGAAAAGTCGCAGAAAATGAAAACTTGGTGGCAAAAAGAAAAACAAAGTCAATTATCTGAAATTATTTCAGCTACAAGAAGGATGATACTGAAACATGTGTTATGTATCGACAGTGTCCTGCATTTGTTCAAAGGAAAGACAATTAATTTCTTTGACCATTTATGTCAGCACCACACAGCTATTATATCCTTCTGTCATATCACAATATTTGTCAGAGGGTTAAAAAAAATACTAATCCCAATGCAAGTTTATTTTTCCAATATTGTGCAGCTCTAACAGGAAAACCCTCTATTTTGTATAGTTTTAAAGTAGTTTAAAGTGCCACTATCTAAGTAGATCATTTTGACCACGGGAAATTGTACATTTTAATCAATTTGCCTATTTTAGAGCAATAACATGGATGAGGAGAATTGCTTAAACACATAAATACAATTAATACAACCAGACCAGCAATATTTAATAAGACGTTTCAGTGTCACTTGCTGAAATGCTCAGTAGACATTAAAAGTGTCTGACATGGATTTTATAAGATGATGCTCTTCATTTATCCATGCTTACTAAAATATTAAGAAGTAAACAAATTCAGTACCAGAAAGTGCAGTGTTCTATGCACAAGACAGCACTTCTAACACTTGTGTTTTTTTGTGTATGTCTGGCTCAGCTACAATGTAAACCAACCTGCTCTCACATTTCCCACATTTTTTTTTTTACAACAACCCTATATGCGTTTCACTTGGATTCCCACTTTCAATGCATATCAGAAGTTTAATTTGGAAACCCTGTTGTGGCTGCAAAAATATGTATTCCAGATTGAAATACAACTAATGGTACTGAGCTAGATCATAACAACAGCTGCATCCATTACCTGTTGGTACATGGTCTTAACTGAAGGACTGCTTTGTGCTCTTAAAACACAAGGACACCCATGCTTGTTTGTGTGTCGTATGACTTCCCTGACTGAACTGCAGGACAGTGGTGTGTAAGGCTGGATTAAACTACAAACGGGGAGGTTCTATTCCAGACAAAAGACTAGATGTCTAATTACAGGCAGGTTTAGAATGTAGCATAGGCTTTATTGACAGACGCACAACATCTTCACTCCTCTATATAATTCTATAAAGCGCTGGAGGACTATGCAGGAAAAGTATTCAAGACAGGACTAGCACACGAAAAGTGAAACAAAGTCAAACCTACTGTAATCAGCCACCTTCATGAGAATGCACATACCCAAGAACAAGTCGAGACTTGGTTATATTACACATACATTGTGAGCTTCATTACACCTCACAAAGGAAAGACAGGAAATGCATATTTTTTAAATGGATTTCTTTGCTTCATGAGACTCACAGTGTGCGCAGGCTGCTGAGGCCACTGAAGACCTCCTCCCCTAAATGGCTAATGGAGTTCTCTCCCAGGTTCAGGCTCTCCAGGAGACCTAATCCTACGAAAGCAGTCTCCTCTAGTCTGGTCAGATAATTAAAAGAAAGGTCCCTGCAGAAAACAAGAACAGATGAGCGATATCATGTAAGGGTCTATGCAGGTTTCAGCAAGTTGAATGTAATACTTTTTATGACTGTTACGGGTGTAGCTCTGATTTCGAATCTACTACTACTATAAAAATAGAACAAACTGCTATAGGCCCATGTCGTTGTTATGTTTGTCTACGTTGGACTACATTTTTTCCAACAATGGACTGTGTGTTCTGTAGCACAAGATGCGGCAAAACATTAAATTCATTACTTTCTAAAAGCTTTGATCACTCTATTTCAAACTAGATCTTGTTGAACTCGACACTATTATCAAGGTAATGTTAACAATTAACAATTAGTGCTTCAAGGAGTAGCAATTTTTCTGATGAGAAGAGACACCATGTTTGTCTAAATGCTAACTGGGTGTCTCCAAATGAAATCAGAATGGTGGATTTGACATTTTTCCTGAATTTTTGGGAACTATGGAAACTCTCAACATCAAACAAAGTTCACACAGAAAAGAAGAACTGACTGTGAATTTAAATAACTGAAGAAATGATAGTCTAGAATGAGAATTTGTCAAAACATTACATTCAACATTAGCAAGAAAACATTCAACGGGCCCGAGACACCCACAGTTATTGCAGAAAAACAACAGCAAATCCTTTGATCATACAATGTAAGTTTCAGAGCTTGGGGATGATAAAAGAAAGTGGAGACTACACAGCATTAGAGGACTTTAGCTATGAGGCAAACACACTCACAGTTCTTCCAGTTTTTGGCAAAACTCCCATGCGTCTGGTCGAATGATGCTGATGGCATTCTGGCTGACTCGCAGGATACGCAACATGCGCAGGCCATATAACCAACCTTTGTTGACCTCTGTTAAATTATTGTGCTCCAACTCTCTGCGACACAGATGGTGAAAATAAACTCACATCAAAAGAAGAGTCTGGCAAATCGAGGCTAGCAACATGAACAGTAAAGCTGTTACTGAGAGATTTTAACAGATGTTCACTCTGAATATCTAGAGTTAGATGCAAATTGGAAAAAAAAAATCCTAGTTGTGCGTTTACAGGTCTGTTCATTCATAATGCAAAAATACTGGTTTACTTGAAATCAGACTACATATGTCAACTAAAACAAACACATTGTTGTAATTTTGAAGAGCCAGAAACAATTAACTTACAGTTCTTCAATGCTGTTTAGTCCAAAAAAGGCTCCATCCATCAACTTAGTGATGCCATTTCTCTGCATTTTGAGCGACTTCAGTGAATCCATCCCTTTAAAAGTCAAACTGTCCACGATCTTGATCTTGTTACGCTTCATTTCACTGCAATTAGAGGCATACAATATAGTTTGAAAAACGTATTTCTGCTAAAAATAAATGCTTCTACTACTTAAAGAGCTTTTCCAATTTCCTTTTTTTAACTAATATTGGATTTTCATGACAAACACTCTCTAAAATACTCACAGGAACTGAAGCTGTGGAAGTTTGAAGACTTTGGATGGCAGCACAGCTAATCTGTTCCTGTTAAGCTTCAACACCAGCAGGGAGCTAGAGATGTTTTCAAAGCAGCCAGGCTCGAGGACACTGATCTTGTTATTACTCAAATTCCTAAGAGATAAAAAAGCAGACACATCAAAGCCATAATCAGAAAGGAAATTAATGTTTGGGATGAAGTTATGTCATGTGTATGTGAGCATAAACACACAAAGGGGTGTCACAGAGCCAATCCCCAACAATAAGATGATTAATCAACAAAGTCATAAAAATGAAATTAGTGTTGTGTCATCACCAAACTGACACTCTGGTGTGTAGCATTTGAATTCAGATATATGACGTTTCATCTTCCTGCTGTATTATAGAAGGTCCACTACTGCTCCAAGTACATGTTTTAAAAACATCCAGCTTCATAGCCTAATTGCCCAAGTCCTATTTTTTTTTTCAGATCATAGCCAATGATGTAAAATGAAGAAATAGTGTCAGGAGAGTAAAGATGTGCAGATATGACAATCTGACCAAAAACATGACTTAAGCAATCATGCTATCAGGCTAACAAAATGCAAAATTAATTAACATTGAAACAAGCCTGTTTTGATTTGATATTCGACTAGATTCACCAAAACATTTAAGATCAGTCTTCAGATGTACAGTCTTCCTAAGCTGTCAAAGTTTTATTTTATATCCACCCATGTGTACAGCAACCTTACTGTTAACTCCAATTTAAATTAAGACCTAATGTGTAAAGTGTGAACGTACAGATATTTTAGCTGCATGGAGGGGAATGATCCAACTTTGAGCTCAGAGATAGAGTTGGATGTCAGATCCAATGACTCCAAGGACACGTATGGCTGCAGCTGATGCATCGACAGCTCTGAGATTCGATTGTGGACCCTGAACGACATCAAATAAACAACAATAATTATTTAAAAAGGCATGCATTCCATTATTAACTTTACATTATTGTACATAATTTACAGAAACGATCTTAGTAGTGACAGAAGAAACAAGGATAACTGAGGGGATTGTACTTACAGAAACAATGAGGTGATGTTTGATGAAACATCTCCAAGAAAGGGAAGAGCAGTCAGCTCATTGTGATTCATGAGGCTAAAAAAACACATTTCAAGAGAAAATTACCATTAAAAAAAGAGAAAAGTTACTGCTAAGTAAGCAGAAATATCACATCATCAAGATTTCAGACATGACTCAAATACCACAGAACAATTTGTACAGAAAAATGCTGTAAAATTAGATGGTTAGAGATGACAATCAGCTGATCACTACGAATAAGACTTTGGTCAAAACGTATGAAGGTGTGTTTTCTAAGATCAACAAACCTTAAGAAGCATGTTGTCTCTGTTACAACCAAGACAAAGTTATATAACTCAGATTTACCAGATTCTACATATTCAATTATAACAATATAAATGTATTTGGAATTCATGTTATGACAAAATCTTAACATTACAAGCCTAATGAGAGAAGGATCTGTTCCAAGTGTGTATTAAACTGCATAAGTCAGAACAACTTTATTTGCATCAAAACACAGTATTCAATATCTTTCTGGGGGCATATTTTAGATACAATTTGAAAGGTTAGTGTTGCTAAATTACCCACATTTTTACGTTTAAATTAACTTTTGCTTCAATTGGACCATAAGGGATTATCCAAAAGGAGGAGATATTTTATATTGAAATAATGTTGGAATGGCAAATAATAAAAATCTTCTCTCTGGCCCATATAGACATGGGTCACAGTTATCACCCATGTCTATATGGGTGATAAATAAAAAAATAAAAAAACCCACAATGCATTTTAGTAAGCTGCTGGGCCAATATTTGCCTCTATAACAGCTTTATTACTACTTGCCATTGGTTCTGTGTTAGTGAAAGGTTTTTTTTTTTTAACAAAATGTTTTCCAAAAGTGGTGTGTGTTCCATTCCATTTGGTGTTTTAATGCAGGCGGTGAAGAATGCTGTTTAACACGTTGAAATAACATCTTCAAACTCAATTAGGTCAAGATCTGATGAATATGAAGGTGATAAAGTATAATCACCATCACTTTCACAGTCATCCTACCATCCTAATATCCTTATAGACAGCGAAACAGCTGCAGTGGACACCTCAACTTTCAGAATTACAGGATGGAATACAAAACATTTTTCAGCAATGTGTGGTTGTCTTTTTTTGTCTTTCCTGTTTTGACTATTAAATACTGTTTAAATATTTAGGATTTTGCATTTCCTGTTTTTTGTATTTTTCTAGAACCACATCAGAATTTCATTGCTAATGCTCCGTGGATACAATGACAATAAAAATAATCTTGAATCTTTTGTTCCAAAAGGCAAGACACCTGACCTGGCCAGAACCCCGTGCATTATGTTAGAATTAATTAATAGGGTCATTATTACACTGAATAATTACAGTGGGATGAACAGTGCACCTTTGAATGTCTCTATCCATCTTTAAGTATTTGATAAATCCTCTTGTTCTATGTATAGAGGCATTATCATCCTGAAAAATAATGCACCCATTAAGGTTTCATTACCAGTCCATAGAAACTAACCTATTGATAATTCAACAACAAGTTTTGTACAGTTGTTCTTGTGTTTTTTAAACTATTCTTGAGTTGGGGTCTTTTATTTTGTTTATTCATCTGTACAACACTTTGGTCCACCCTGGTTGTTTTAAAGTACTTTACATATAAAATTGGATTGGATGGAAAGAGATGCACAAGGGTTCACAAGACATCAAACACTACTAGCTTTTTATTCATTTTATGCAATTTCCAGGAAAAGTTCATAAGAATTCTTAACTAAATGTGTGACTGTATTAAACTCTGTTAAGTTTCATTTATAGCTGGGTCCCATTGACTTTTAACATCGATTAGCAAATTAGCCACATGAACATTTATAAAAGTAACAACAACACAAGACTATACTTGATTCATTCCCTCTCTTACACTGAAATCTATCATTGACCTCGTACTACTATGTGTAACAAAAGTGACGTAACGAACAAAAACCCATATCATAATCATTTATGTTTTGAGTTACTTCTGGGCATAACAATGAATCAGTGCAGTGGAGTCAGTATGGGCCAAACTTCAGTACAGCTCAATGTTTACTTACACCTGGGTCAGCCCTTCTGGTGGGTCTAAAGGAGCCGCGGACAGCCTTTTCCGATTGCAGTCCATGATGTGCATCTCATCTGGTCCATTTAAACACGAACAAGGAGCCGGACAGGATTCCACAGACCAAACACAAAAACTCAACAGCATGAAGACGAGGGCCGAAGGAATGGGCCAATCTTCCGCCATTTTAAATGTCCTCCTGCTGACGGCTACGTAGCTACGTGGCTAACTCGCTAAACAGGCACGTTGGCAGTTACAAAACCACCATCAAATAGTTTTTGTGGTGTAATATCAGTCAAACGAACACATGCTTCGCGTTTATAGTTCCATGGTCTCGAATGGAAATGTTAAATACAGTTTTTTCCAACTTGCGTGAGGCATCCCAGCAGAGATTTGTCTTCTTCGCAATGCCTGGAATTCCTTCCGCTCCAATCTGGAAACCCTCCCGGAGTGGCTAATGCTAGCTCACTGCTGAAGTGATTTGGTTATCTAATAACGCTACTTTCCCACTAAAAGACACATATTTAACACCATACCTGGTTGGATTCACTGTCGATGTGACCTAATGAAACGTTAGATTTACTTTAGCGAGGTTATTTGCAATGCATTAAATGCCATTTTCTCCGTGTTTTAGTCCTGAAAGAACAACAAAGCCCGTTGGAGTTGATGACATAGGATATGCTAAGTCCCGCCTCTTTCCAGCATGTTTATAGTTATATCATTGGCCCATACACCAGCTTGTTAAACCTTTACACTAATCTGATTGGTTCTCCATACTGTAGCTTTGTATGGTACCCTTTACTGTGCACTGTAAAAGTTCTTCATGCAGTAGCTGGATTTATTAATATATTAAACATTTCGTGGCTCGTATCATCTGACTTTTCTTTCTTTTATTTTCTAAAACTATAACAATTGTATTACAACAAGTCTATTTCCATTCTAGGTGTCTAAAAATAAAAGAAAAAACTACTTGTATGAAATCAATGTTGTTATAATAACAAAAATAGGCGATGTACAGTAATAACAGGTATACACTATATCAATATGTTACAGTATTATATCGTCTTTATTATCTTTATAATGTCCATGTACTTTCAAAGGCAGTCAGTCGAGGGAAAACTATATGTCTACAAATATGTAAAATCTGGGAAATAAAGTCCATAAATTGAAAAACGATGATCAGAAACAACTATAGGAGGGTCTTTTTTTCAGAATGACCCATTTTGATGAAAAAAGCCTACATAAAGCGTGCGCACCTTACTTCAAAATCTCACTTTACATATGCCTTCACCTTACTGGAACAATGGCACACCACTCCTTAAATTCTGCATCAGGTTCAGGCAAAAAATAAAGACCTTTCCAAACCACACTATTTAATCTCATAAAAGAGAAGAGGTGTTTCCACAGTCAGAACATAGACAAACTGTGGAATGAAGAGTTGTTTGAAAAATAATGCTTTAATTAAAATGTATTGCATAATTGTCCAAAAATAACGGTTTACATTTTTTTTTTCATGTTATTGTTTTTGAATTAATTATTATGGTGATTGTGCTGAGAAGAATGCAATTCTTGAGAAAATAAATAAATAAATAAACAAACAAGTAAATAAATACATGTTTTCTTTAGTAACAAAACCCAATACTGCAATTAAGTAACACAATTTTCTCCAGAAGTAATTTTTTTTTAGATAGAAAGTTGTGTTATTCGTTAATTAACCCTTTAACTCCCGAGACTTTAACAGTTCTAGTCAATAATTAATAAAATAAGTAACAAAATGGATAGTAACAGCTAAAAATGTATAATAAACCAGCAAAATAATAAGCAACATGAACAAACATAAGACACAAATGACACGAACGTGAAGAAAAAAAAAAAATAAAACACAATAGTAAATGTAGAAACAAAGGAACAAAATTTAAAATAAATATTTACAAAATAAATAAATAAATAAATAAATAAATAAATAACATTGTAATTTGGTTCCAGTAGTGTTAGTTTTGGCTTTTTCTTTTTTCTAAATCATTTGGGTTTTTTTGTTTGTTTGTTTTTTACACCTGTTTATTCCCATATATCAGATCCATAAAATCACAGTAAAAAGCAATATTTTTTCTCCCCCTGAATATTGAAACTAAACCATCCTTTTAGAACACATCAGGGGTTATATCAGATCATTAAGGTTCAGTTTGCCTTATTTATTTATGGTGTAATTTGGGGTGTGCGCCACACAGGGGACACATGGGTAATAACACTACACATATACTAACTACACTGTACGTTAATATAAACCACATTTAAACAGTAATATTGAACAAGGGACACATCTACCTCCATATTCCATTGTATTAACTTCTTTGTGACCTGGGCTGGAAGTAGACAAAAGAGCCAGAGACACATGAGGAAGATGAAACAGAATCTCCTCAGATGACTCAGGGGTGAGGTCAGCCCTCTGGCCAATCATGGAGCACAGCCTCAGCACTTGTGGTCTTTATAATCACTTGTTGCTTCCATCTTGATCTCAGTGTGAGAGCTGTTTCTCTGCTCCATCTACTACGACCAGAGCACAAAGACATTCAACAAAGACTCTTTTATTTTTTTTAAAGGTCTGTTATAGCTGCGTGTGGTTAAAACAAAGCTGCAGTCATGACCCAAATCCGCACTCTGAGGGTAGATTATGACAAAACTACTAAAGTCGTGTACGTGATCGGCACCGAAATTAACATAAACCTGAACAGGTAAGACCCACACCTGTCTGTTAGATCACATACATACACACAATTCATGCAGGGTATTTCTATTTGATTACTTTGTTAGGTTTCTGCAAAAGCTCTCTGTTTGTATTATATAACAATATTGTAATGCATTCTCAATGGGAATGGGAATAAAGATTTTTAACTGATCGATTAAAACGTTTTATTAACTTTAACCCTTTGGTGTAAACTGCTCATCACATTGGACAGCTATTCTACAGATGTTCTCGTGTGTTTTCAGAGGTTTTGTTGTTTTAAATGCATATATAAGCTTATGCATTATGTCATACTGTTACTGTGACTATACTGTTCTTTATAAAAACTGATCTGCAGTGACATGTTTTAGTGTGAATCAACAAAGAAAACTATTAATTTTTTTTGCATATTATCTCCATGAAGTGAATAATAACTACTATTACAGTATGTTAAATAAAATATGGGAAAACAGCATTACTGTATTTAATGTTCTTATGGCAGTTTTCCATATCACATCCTGATATTAGGTTTTAAATACATGGGGTTTTTTTTTGCTTCAAAAATTAAATGCATGGTATCTAGGTGAGTTGAATTATTATTATTATTATTATTATTATTATTATTATTATTATTATTATTATTATTATTATTATTATTATTATTATTATTATTATATCTTTATTTGTATAGCACCTTTCATACAAACACTGTAGCCCAAAGTGCTTCACATTGATTAAAAATTAAAGTACAATTTTAAGACAGGGTGAAATAAAAAATACATTAAAATGTGATTGCACAAAATCATACAATTACAAAAGTACAAGATAAGCTGATTATACATACATTATACAATTACAATAGAATAAATCAGAAATACATTAAGATTTGACAAAGAGTATATAGATAGATAGATAGATAGATAGATAGATAGATAGATAGATAGATAGATAGATAGATAGATAGATAGATAGATAGATAGATAGATAGATAGATAGATAGATAGATAGATAGATAGATAGATAGATAGATAGATAGATAAAGAGGAATAAAAACACTGAAGAAAAAGTTGTGATAATATATGCATGAAAGCGTTAACATCTGAATACAATCCTTAACTGGTTCCTTTGTTGATTTTGTGGTTCATAACAGGATAGTTTTTTCTGTGTGGGTCCTGTTGATGGCAGACGTCAGAGGAGAAACAGTCCTGTTGTTACTGTCCAACAGGAGACACTTTGTTGTCTCAAACAAACGGTGTCTGTAATAATGTCAAATACCAGCTGACACAGCAAAAGACTGGATTAACCACCGGACTGAGTGGGACACTGTTCTGAGACTTTTTGCTTTTTATTATCCTTTGCACATAAACTGAAAAAAAGTGCCCCCCCCCCCCCCCCCCCCCCCCAAAAAAAAAAAATGGTGTCCAGATGTCACATCTAAAATACATATTAGAATCAGGTCATAAAGTCATTAATTTTTTTTTCTGTGAAGTTAAATATTTTAGGTGTGATATCTGGACTTTTTTTTTTTTTTTTTTTTTTTAAGTGGGGTTGTGTATCCATCGACCCTGTTATCATGGTGTGACTTTAGTGACCTCTTTATTACTACTTTTTATTTTACTTTAGTTTTTTATTTTATTTTATTTTACATTACACACAAAACATTCTATTATTTTATTTTATTTTACATTACACACATAACATTATATGATTTTATTTTATTTTACATTACACACAACACATTCTATTATTTTATTTTATTTTACATTACACACAAAACAACATAAAACAAGCATGGTAAGGTAATCAAGGTGGGCTCACAGTCTTCAATTACATGAATTATTGCTTATAAAAATTAATAAAAGAAAGAATAATAAAATGAAAATCACATCATCTTACATGCTGGTGTCTTTGCTTGTAAATATAATCCATTTGTCCCATTTTTGATAAAACCTTTCTTTTTTTTGTTCTTAAACAATGAGTAATTTTTTCCATCACAAATGTTTCCTGTATTATGAAGAGGTGTTAAAAGTACTCACATTCTGTACTTAAGTAGAAGTACAGCTACTAGCATAATACTCTGGTAAAAGTAGAAGTACTGATTCAACTCCTTTACTGAAGTAGAAGTAAAAAAAAGTACAATTTCACAATTGTAATAAAAGTCAAAAGTAACAAGTAAATCTGTGTTTTATTTATTACTTATTTTTGCCATGAACACAATAATACTGATTTAACCACGAAAATGAGAAAGGTTTCAAACTATCCAAAATAAAGCTTTTAAAAGTGAGTTACTGTGTAGATAATGTGTTTGATCAGATCACAGTACTTAGTTTTATGGATATGGGCAGGAAAAATACGAAGGAAAAGTTACAATTGAAATAAAAAGTCATAATGACATATCATGTTTTTTAAAAAAGTTCTAAATATGAGATAGAAAAATGCATAATTTTAAGACAAAAAAGTCAAAATGATTCGATGAAATATCAAAATAATGAGATAAAATGTCAAAATTCTAAGATAAAAAGTCAAAATGCTGACATAATAATCATATATATCATATATTTCCCTCTGAAGTGACTAATGTTTCGTACTGTTACATATCTTTAGTTTGAAAAAGTAATGAATCTGTTCAGCGAATGTAAAGAGTATAAAGAACAGATAAAAATGTAGGGAGTAAATGTAAAAACTTCCCAGAAAAATAAATACTCAAGTAAGGTACAGATACATAGTAGAGTAATGAAGTACTTTTCCCTCTGGTATTATATCACTTCATTCCTTATGTGTCTTTATTACTACTTTTAATTCACTACACAGTAAATTTTGCAGTGTTAAATCAACACTTAGAGAGTTTATTTAATTTCTTCTAGAGTGTATTTGGTCCCATTGTCTCTAAATTAACACTGCAAAATCTACAGTGTAGTTGGAACTCTTTCAGTTTGTATTTCTGCTAGATTTACTCTCCTTATTTGTCACACAGATGGAGAAAGAGTTGATTCCATCTGTTCTAGTAGACGGTATGAACCTTTTTTTTTTTAATGCATAAAGATTTATATTTCCATAAAACTCCTGAAATCCCTATAGTCAATCCTGCAAAGTCTATCTATTTCTACTCATCTCTACACTAGTGAGTTTTCAGCAGACCTGTCATGTCCAGACTGGTCCCAGTGGGTGTAGGCATGTCCTCACTTCAGTCCCTTTCTTTAAAAGAGACATGGAAAACAACCCCCACCCCCTTCATTTCAGTTTATTCAGACTCAATAACAAAGTTGTAGGAAGAATAATAAATGTTATTTAACTAGTGTCCTTTGCTGTTTTATATCTTCCACACAGTCTGTTCACAGTTCCATGGTTTTGTCTCTGAATGTAGGTAGTTTGAATTAACAGGATTAAAATCAGGCCTGAAAGCAGAAGTGCTCTTTTCAAAGTTGTCATGACTGAAGACCACAGGTGTCAAACATGTGGCCGGCGGCCAAATCAGGCTTGTCAAAAAAGGTCTACTCCAGTTATAAACTCATTAACTGCCAGCTATGTTCAGAATATTTTTGATTTTTTTATTTCAGAATTTTGACTTTTTGTCTCTTGATTTTGAGTTTTATGCCATGATTTTGACTTTTTATCTAATGATTTTGACTTTTTATCTAATGATTTTGACTTTTTATCTCATGGTTGACTTTTTGTCTCATGATTTTGACTTTTTATGCCATGATTTTGCCTTTTTATCTCATAATTTTTCACTTTTTATCTCATAATTTTGACTTTTTATCTCATGGTTGACTTTTTATCTCATCATTTTGACTTTTTATGCCATGATTTTGACTTTTTATCTCATGATTTTGACTTTTTATCTCATGGTTTACTTTTTGTCTCATGGTTTTGACTTTTTATGCCATGATTTTGCCTTTTTATCTCATAATCTTTCACTTTTTATCTCATGGTTGACTTTTTATCTCATGATTTTGACTTTTCATGCCATGATTTTTCACTTTTTATCATGATTTTGACTTCACTTATAGTCCAGTGCGCCTTTGTTTTTGGTTGTTTTTGGTCACACACACACACACACACACACACACACACACACACACACACACACATATATATATATATATATATATATATATATATATATATATATATATATATGTCTTTGCTAGTCAATGAGTTAAAATATGAACAATCATTTTAGTTCAGGTTCCACATTCAGACCAGTTCAATCTGAAGTGGGTCAGACCAGTAAAATACTATCGTAATAATCCATAAATATTTAAGACTTCAACATTTTCTTTGTTAGTCTTAATATTTTCACATATTTACACTAAAACAAAGTATAATTTTGTCAAAAATGTGAATAATCTGAACAAATATGAAGAACCTGAAACATTTTAAGAGAAGTCAGTGCTATTCTAACAATATTCTGCCTGATATTAAATGTTTGGTGCGTTTGTAGTTGATCCACTGTGATCTGTAAGTTAGAATAAAAATGTAGAAATGATAAACAAAAGCATAATATTGTTAAAATTCTGCTTATTCTTTCACTTTGCTCATGTTATTCACGTTGTTTGTCGATATAAACATTTTCATTGTTCAGTTTATAAATTCTAAAATATAGAGAACAGTTTGGAGTTGACATTATTTATGTATTATTCTATTATTATTTCACTGGTTCAGCTTCACTTTAGATCAACTGGAACTGAACTAACATGAGTTTGACACCCCTGTTATAAACTGTCCATATCTGTGCTCACCTGTTCACTCCACATCTAATCTTATGTTTGTGTCGAATTAATACATGTGTTTTGTAAACAGAAAAACTGTTCATACCTTAAATAAAGTCTGTTATGTTTACAGGAGTGCACCCCTGGATACCAAGTCCTTCTCTGTGAA